>BPLR01000622.1:0-89201 GCA_021605095.1 Caerostris extrusa
TTTAATTTCCAAAACTTTTTGTCAAATTCTGCTTTGAAGTTAAAGATTATTTACAATATAGCATGGACATGGAAATTTCGATTTTCTTTCTTTCGAAATTTCGAAGTGTGAACTGATGAAAAAATAGCACTATTTGAGAAAACTATTTGCTTAAGAAATTAAATTTCTTTAGAAATTATTGTTTCTTTATCAATTTTAGGAGTCTTTATATATTCATTGCACTGAATAAAAAAAAAAAGATAAATAACTTTCATTTTTTGTATAATCATAAATACATAAAATTCAAAAAAACAATTTTGATAAAAGATTTATGACACAAACTATAAATGATTAGTAAAATACCAAATGTGTTTTGATAGTGCTTTTATTTAAATCACTTATAAGTTTTCCCATAAGACATTTGCTCCACTAGTCTCTAGAAACTAGGATTTGTCTAACTCTAGAAGCAAATATTTGTCTAACTCTAGAAGCAAATATTTGTCTAACTCTAAAAGCAAATATTTGTCTAACTCTAGAAACTAGTATTTGTCTCAAATCATAGATTTCATTTCAGATTAAATATAGAAATGCAAATCAGTTTGCTGACATTCTTTATATCATTTTCAAATAACTCAAAATTCTAGTAATAAATATTTTAATGATTGAAAGTATCATTTTTCTCAGTTGTCACGGGAAGGTTTGAAGCATCGCTTCACAGCAATTAAAATAATGAGCTATTATTTTTCTGTATCAACTGTCTTTAAAGAATTCAGCGTCATTGTGCAACTCTCTAAAATGTGTGCCCAATTTAATGAAGAAACGCATTACAGGAATTTAATGAGATGAACTGCCGTTAAATGTTATTGAAACATGTTACCTAATTGGACGTCGTAAAATTTTGTCTTCACAAATAGAATATCTGACTTTAGTTTTGTTATTATTTTAGAAACTTCAAAATTTAGAAAATTATATTCATTTATTCATACGTAAAACTTCCTCCGTGTATTGCACTACTTAAAAAAACAAATATCAAATGAAATAAATTTCAACACTTGTAATATAGAGCGATAAACAGTTTTAAACAATTTTGAGAATTTTAACAATTGATGAAGTTTGTAAGAATACTTTGTTGCGTGATATACTCTATCATTTTGTTTGGAACCGAATCTGTAAAAAACTCGGTTTCTGTCTTAGTAGATAGCATTTTATTCATTAAATTCCAAAGTTTATTATAGTTTCGAGATAAGTCAAAAAATAAATAACTATTTAGAGAACAAAATCCATTAATGTGTAGAAAAAGAATACAGAATGCAAAAGATTATTCCAAAATATAAATAACTATTTAGAGAACTAAGTCCATTAATGTGAAGGAAAGAATACACAATACACAGATAAGTCAAAATATAAATAACTATTTAGAGAAAAAAGTATACTAATGTCTTAAGAAAGAATACAGAATATTGTCAGATATTCTGGCCAAAAGAATAAGCGGAAATATCCTTGAATGCATGCATGCATAGAACATTTAATGTGTATATCAGAGCAAATCTATTTATTATGATATATACAGATAACATTATGCAACAGCTTACAGTTCTTTTTCAATACATAGATTCCCTATCAATGTACTCTTAAATCTACTAATAACTACATTGGGAATATCACCATTTGTTATAACAGCTGCTACATCACCAAACCAACCATGACTGAATGATAACAAGCTGTGTAGCGCACAGTTGCCATTTTTATCATTGATTATCATTTCTGAAGAATAGTCGCAATTCTTTTCTGAACTATATTTTTCCCAATATATGATTTTATTAGAAATTCCTCTTTTATAATTGCAAAGTGATAGTTTAGTATAAAAGCAATCTTTGAAGCCTTTTACCTGGACGCCTTCTCACAATGTGACAATGTGCGATAAAATGTTTTTCTTTATCAAAGCATCCTACATATGCAACAGCGCCAGTAACAGCTAGAGAGCATATGAATAGATTGATTCTACATGTTTACCGACTCGAGTGCCACTGCGAAACTTCTTTTGATTACTTTCTTTAAAAATACACAATAAAAACTAATAGACTTAGCTTAATAATGTAATTTTACATAAAGTCTTCTGTTTCAGAAAATATTTTATGGTAATTACTTTTGAAATTGTTTCTTTACTCAAATAATAAATATTTTTGCTGCTTTGAGAAAATTCGAATTCAACTTTAAATTGAACTGAAGAATTTGTAGCTACATATAGAGACACGTTTAAATCTCTATCATCAAACGATTCAAATTCGTATATTATTTGATGGTACATTTCCGTATTGCCCAATTTGTCAATAATTCAAATTAAAAACTCTAATATTTCAGATCTCTTGATAAGTAACAGTTCAATTCTTTGATTTTCTTTCAATTCATTCAATTGATACGAATGTAAATTATCATGACTTTAAAACTTAATCAACGTACAAACAATTCATTGAAAGAATTCAAGGTTTTTGAAGAAAATATTCATTCAGGTTTTTGAAGAAAATATTGACACATTCTGTTACAAAACAATTTCTTCTATAAATTTACATAAACTGCAGCTGTACTGATTCTGTACAGATTTTTCTAAAAGGTTTTAAATAATAATTTTACCTAGATATTTTCTATATACAAATCTTATTGCATTTTTAAATATATTGTACGGCTTTCTATTAACTCACATCTGTTTGGAACCATCATGCAGTTTCTTGATATGAAATATAAAATAATGATAAATATTCTCAAAAATTAAAACTTCAAAGCCTTTTAAAAAGCATGTATATTAACTACACAATAGCAAGCATTAAATTTTTTTTTTTTTAAATTCGATGTGTTTTAATGTATAATATTATCAAAAATCTAAGCAGGTTTAGCTAAGCTGTAGATGTTTGAGTGGGTAATAAATAGTATCAATTTCAAAAGAAATTATTGCAAGTTTATAAATTATCGCCGCTTAGCTTGGGCAACAAATTTCGTCTTAAATCAATGCAGGTGTTTTTCATATCACATTTGCTTTTGTTCGGCTTTGATTGTATACGTTTAAAACAACTGCGAAGCAGTTCCTTGTAAGTAGATCTGATGTCGAGTTATCTCCTAAGATATACAAAATGGCGTCTTTTAATAAAATCTTCAGTGAATTTTATTTTCGGGCTTCACAGTATTAAAAAATACCTTAAAATTCTCGTATATTTGTACACTGTAATACCTTTTATTACTTAACAATAACATGTTTGTAAGTACAACGTAATTTTGTTTGCTAGATAAATCTTTTTATACCATAAGTAAAAATAATTCTTATTTTGCATCATTCAATTGAAATTTAACAGTTAAAACTGAAACTTTGTATTTTCAATGTTTTTGAAGGATACTTTCTATCGAAAACTTGTGTAAAATAATTTATTTGTTCAAAAAACATTAAGAAAAATGTATATATTGTTTGTTCAAAATAATTTAGATCTATTAAAACATAAGAAACATTTTAGTTCCCTTATAATTTTTTTCAGTGAGATAAATTAACTTTAAAGGAACCTTTTTTTAAAAAACGTGAAGCAACTAAAAACATCGAACAAATCTTTTTCAAAAAAAAATCTTTCTTAAATCTTGGCATCAACATTTAGTGCTCGATTAGCTCTTTATTTGATGAGCAGTAGAAGTTCAAGAAGAAGTAGTAGAGCTCGTCAAAAACTCTGGATTCAATTACTTTCCTTGAAAAGCTCTTATCAGTTGATAAAATTGCTCCCCAACCCGATCTGCTCGACTTCATGTCGCCAAAACGTTAGAAAAAAAGCTTAAAAAAAGAAATTGCGATCACGATTGAAAAGGATTTAGAAGTAGATGAAAGTTCGAGCGAAGTTGAATTGCAAGTACCTTCGACGACATCTTCCGAAGCCACAAAAAAAAGGCTTTATTCTATTTTACTCTTTCAGAATTAGATTTGCTTGTAATAGTTTCCGATAAATATACACATTTGTGATAGATTTTAACTATTTTAAAATTAAATTATGGTTGAATTGAAACGCAGGAATAGAAAAATTTTTCAAGGATTCTCGTTTCTACGGTTGAATTTTAATATAGTAAGTTGTTATTTGATTTCGAATGCTACATGTATTATACACTCATGTCCATAAATTAAGGATAATTCAGAATCACACATAAATTGAACTCTAAAATAAAAATTTCACCTGTAGAATTATCACACACATCTTGAAGAAGAATATGAAAATTACAGGAAACCACCAGATGGCGAGGATAGTATGTTACAATGACGATAGTGTAAGAGAGGGGTATATAAGGAATGGTGGCAAAGAAGTAAAATTGTTCACAAGCGCTTTAAAAGCCTTTCAGTGCAATAACCGCATAGTTATGGCACAAAGGAAGCATTTGGATGATTTTTTACGTGGTAGAATTATCGGACGACTGGAATGTGGAGGTACCCAGCTGGACGTATCCGAGGAACTTGGAATCGCCCAGAGTGTCCTCTCCAGGCTTTGGCAACGATTCCAAGATGATGGTAATGTGAGTAGATGTTACAGCACAGGTCGCCCCCCGAGTTACAACGCCGAATGAGGACCGGTATTTAGCAGTTACTGCCAAAAGAAACACACGGAGCACAGCATCAGACCTGTCTCGTCAGCTCTCTTCAGCTACCGGTGCGACAGTTTCAAGGCACACCGTGTACAGACGCTTAGGGCACATTGGTCTATATGCTCGTAGGCCTGTCAGATGTGTTCCACTTACCGCAACTCACTGTCGCCTGCGATTAACCTGGAGTAGAGAGCATGCATTGTGGACACCGCAACAGTGGTCTTGTGTGATGTTTTCCGAAGAGTCCAGGTTTAGTTTGCAGTCTGATTCTCGCCGGACTTTCATATGGTGAGCGCCAGGTACCCATTACCACCAAGAGAACACCATTGAACGACACCGTTACTGTGGTGCAGGATGGCTCGTTTGGGGGGAGGAAGTATTCTTGGTTCCAGAACTGACCTGCATGTTCAGAGTGTAACGATGACAGGCCACATCTATCGGGATGTCATTCTGGAACAACATGTACGTTTGTTTCGGGGCGACATGGGAGCTTAATTTCTGTTTATGGATGACAACGCCCTTCCTCACCGTGCAAACATTGTAGACGAATGCCTTCAATTGGAGGATATCCTCCGTATGGATTGGCCAGCATACTCACCGGACTTGAATCCAATAGAGCATGTGTGGGATATGCTTGGCCGACGAATTGCAGCCCGTCAACCCCCTCCCACCTGTCAACCGGAACTTCGGAGGGCATTGCTTGATGAGTGGTGTAATATTCCCCAAGATCAGATTGATAATTTGATACTCAGCTTGCCTAGGCGTTGTAAGACCTGTTTTGCATCGTCCGGGAGACATACTCCATATTAACCATCATACTAACCATTTTATACTGTTTTTTGTAAATAGGTTCTTTTTGAAATTTGCTCAGGGAATAAAAATCGCAATTTTTATTAATTATGTCAAACATATAGCATCTGTTTTGCTCTTTACCTTTGTTTAATAAATAGACTTTACAAATAAGTCAAATTTGTTTTGCTTCTGTCTCTTTCTTTGCCTGAACTTCATTATCCTTAATTTATGGACATGAGTGTATTATTAACCTTTCACTACATATAGATTCTTATTAGACCTTTTCCTACGTGTGAGACCAAGGTCTATTTGTGCTGGATTTTAACTACTTTAAAATTAAATTACGGTTGAATTGAAAAGTAGGAATAGAAAGGATTTCTTATGGGATTCTTGTTTTTTTAGTGATTTCTAAGGAAGAATCTTGATATAGTAAGTTGTTTTTAGATTTTGAATGATACATGTGCTATATTATTAACCTTTCACTATATGTAGATTCTTTTTAGACCTTATACTACGTGTGAGGCCAGGTCGAAAATTTTCAATAACTACTGACTAACAAAACACATGCAAAAATAAAATATTAAATTATATCTAATAATTGAACGATTTTAAGAATGTTATCTTCTTTCTATTTCGAAAATAATATCCTTATGTACTTTGCTATCCGTGAAAAACACTCTCAACGAGATCTCGCAGATTTTGCTCAACACAATTGTAGTCCCAGCGGGATCATGGATGTTTGTAGTGGTTCGAAATCCTCTTTAAACTCTAGGTACAGGTTTAATATGACTGTAGAGCGACAAACCAGGGAATTGGGCACATGGCTAATAAAGCCACCCCTCAAAAAGAAAAAAATCTCATGTTTCTGAAATCTTCCAGTAGGCAGAAGGCCTTGTCCAACCATTGTCTGCCGAGCAAATATGATGATGATTTGTTAAATAGCTCTGATTTATAGAATTTGAATTAATGGAATGTAACGATAAAACTAATATGTAATATTATTTAACATTGCGTATAAATAATTATTGAAATAGAATAATTTCATGTTAAATAACAAATGTTTCATTATTTGTTAATAATAGTATTTTCTCGTGAAAGAGAATTTTGCATTAGTATTATGTACTAATCTGGACTAGCAATTACTATAATAACTTACTAGGGACATAAATAAATCCATTTACTAATAAATGCACCAAACTTATAATTTATACTGAGAAATTTAATTAAGAGCAGTCTAACAATGACTTTAAAAGAAATCTACATCAGCCATAGAAAATCTTTTCAATTTCTTTCTATTCACATGCTTATGCCTTATAGATATTGAATAGCTTGTATTGGATTCTCATAAATGTAATATGTTATATCTTATAACCAAACCATCTTATAACCACAGTAAAAGGGTATTTAAAATAAATATCTTTTTCAATACCTCAGAAAATGTCAGATAAAATTAATTATTTATATAATAAATTATCAGTAAAAAATGTAAAACTACTTTAATTATTTAATAACTATAATTAGAAACTATATTGTATTACTGCAGTAAAGTTCTCTTTGAAGCATGGATAATGCAATTATGATTGTATAGGTTATTGATGAGAGTAAATAATATTTGTTGAGTGTAATTGGCGGATTTAAACAGTAAAATTAACGATAATTTCTTTCTAATGACCAGGCGAACGTATTATGTTAATGAAATAAATATTCATGACTTGATAAAATAAATGCTTGTGTCAATATCAGCTTGCTGTCAAATTGAAGTTGCGTTTTTAAATTCTGTTTCTAGTATCGATTTTATAAAAGTATAGTCAGTTTCTATTAATAGGCTACACAATATTCATCTGCAGACATTTCCCATTTATTTTCTTTCTCTTTTTTTATGCTTCTGAATGTTAATGAGGGTAAGAAGATTTTAATTAATAACCATGAACCTCCTATTTTTTTCTTTAACAATCTATTATAATTCATATTTTATCTAATTTAGAAATATTTAAAACTTTTTTAAAAGAAGCACTTTTTTTTTGATAATCGTAACATATTTGGTATCATTTCAGCATAATTTTATACATTTCTAATTATATCGTTTTCAATTCAGCAGTAGTTTATTTTACTTTAGAAATTCTTTACATTACTTTTAACTGATTGTAATATAAGGATATAAAAAATTCATCTTGTAAAAAGAAAATTTTGAAAAGAATTTTTGAAAGGATTTTGAACATCAAGAAAATTTTGAAAAGAATAGTTAATTAAAAATTCTTTTTATTTTCCTATTTAATCCTTTTTTCGCCCAGAACATCGCGTATTTTATGATTCTAACTTATTTTTTACCAATCTTTTTCAAGTTTTGATGTCAAAAGGGAAAAACATTTCCAAGTGATAAATCAATTATTTATTTGTAAAAATATTTATTTCTAATTTTATAATTAATTTTTTAATTCAAAATCTCATTCACGAAAATCATCCAGCTGATCGATTATTATTACATAAAAAGTAATATATTTGACACAATTTGTTCTTTCATTTATTTCAAATAACGAATTCTATTTATAGTCATTTTAACTATTTACAGAACTAATTTAACTTAACTACTTAACTAATTTGACAGAAGAAATGACAATCAAAAATACAGAAATGATTTTATTTTCAATATCTAAAAACGTTTTTTTCAATGGTAAACAAATATTTTCTCAGTAGTTATCTGTTAATTTTGCGATGATATTGTTAAGCAACATTGGTAGATGTTAACTTCCATACAAAAATGGCTCCATCAGGACCACCTGTGGAAATCAGGTGGCTGTCGTCGTAGAGGAATTGGATGACGTTCACATCAGTACTGCATTGTTTTTCTTCGTAATAAGCAGCCTGGAAAAAACAAGAGTAGGTTATCAGTTCATAATTTATATTGAAACAACAAATGCACTTAAAAATTAATGCAATTCAATTTTAAAAACTTGCATACTAGCTCAAAGTAATTACAGTGACCTAAAATTTAACCTTCATAAAATATAACTACGGTATAAAAATAAATAAAAAATTAAGACATTAAATTAACAAATTAACTGTTAAATCGTAATTGATAAATTAACTTACTTCACGATTTCACAATTTAGCAGTTAATTAATAAATTAACGGTTAAATCGTGAAAGGTATACAAATGTTTCCTTTACCTTCATAAATAAGATAGTTCTTTCAAATTTTATTTTTAATTTCCAAAATGAATTCGCACTCCTAGAGAACCATAGCAATCTTCCACAAACTATTTTAGTTATTATATAAAAGAAATGAAATATGCTAAACTATTATCATTTTCTTTTTGCATGAAATGATGTTTGGGCGGAAGAATTAATTACTTTTCGAATAATGCCATTTTAAAAATACTATTCCAATTTTTAATTTATATGGAAAAAATTGTAGTCAAATATTGAAAACTACTTTGTGTACAAAAAAATCTTTTTATCTTTCTATTTATTAATATTTTTTGTCTCATAATTATAAAATCCATAGAGTTTTAAGAATCACCATAACATACAAAATTTATTTCCCTTATCTTCATAAATTAGATTTTGTTTCAGATATTCTTCTTTGTCTCCGATGTGGCTGAATTTGTCTGCCCTAGCAAAGTATAGCGATTTTTCCTTTTAATTCACAGTACAATCCTTAGCAAATTATTTTAATTATTTTCTCTCAGTAACAACTTATATTTGATTGTGCACATTTTTATTTCAACGGATGGTTTTGATATGACACAATCCTAAAAATTAATTTAAAAATACAGAACAGGGGGATTGCTTTATGAATTATCTATGATTAAAATGCATGCTTCATTGACTTGGGAAATGCACTTGCATGAATATAAATTAATCTTCGTCATCTTGAAAAGCAGCCCTGTTTGAAAATTTTAAATAAAAAGTAAGAAAAGATTAATGGAATTAGGTTTTCTTTTTCTGAGATTCTTTAAGCAAATTCATGATGTTAAAAGAAACACAATATGACATATTTCACTACTAAATGTTTATATCTTAGTATTTCCGAGGCATTTGGTATATTTAAAAGATTAGTCATATCATTGTGTTATTTTATGTATTCTCTTTTATTATAGCTACAAAATATATACATATTTTGCACATTTATTTTGGAATTTTACATTTAATTATTTAGTACTTCATTATTATAGTGACTCTCAATAATGATCACCAAGCGATCGATAGATATTGCCGAGGTAGCTTTTAATATTTCGTCAAATGTTTGCTGTCATATAATGAAATAGTACGTTTTTATATTATAGTCAATTTGCTTTTGCTTTAACATTCCCAAATTCATTTTAGCTTTTTGAAATCGTTTGTTTTCCATTAAAATTTTTATTGACAATCCTGTGCACATCATTTTTTTTTAAAGTTGCATTTCAATCATGCAAAAATAGTCATGGCATTATGGTGTACTTTAAAGGCAATATCATTCACAGAAATATCAAGAAGAAAGAATTGCGTGTTGAAAATGGTTCAACGCTGTCTTTTTGCGTAGAGAAATTAAAGTTCGTAAAGTGATGTAACAAACAGTAACTATGTTTGAAAATGCCACAATTGATTTGAGCTATTGCATGAGAGATGTGCGTTCCCTACATCTAGTGTAATGATTTATTGGACGAATAGGTGGGCCCAATAAAATTGTTGATAGCGACGAAAACTTGTTAGAGTAGTTTAGGAATAACAGCGACAGGGTACTCCCACAACAATGGATTTTCGAAGGAACATGCCGAGAAAAAAAGGAATACTTTATCATTCCAATCTCAAAGATATGTACAAGAAGGATAAAAAAAAATCAACGATCTATTCAAACTGTTGGAAAGGATACAAAATTTAAATATTTAAAAAGAAGCAGATTATAATCACTTTTACTATGAACCATAAATTCAATTTTGTTTAACAACAACGTGTGTTCAGACACAAAATGTATAAAAAGCGTGGGGATTCTGCCGTGTAACTTAATAAAAAACGAGTCACAGTTTATTATTACCTCGAATCATGTATCTATGTGGAGGAAATACATAAAAAGGAAAGTTTTTGATGAGTTATTGAAAACTATCTAGTAAACAATCTTTATGAATTATTACAACATACAAATTGAAAAAAAAATTGCAATATTAAGTTTAAAAAGCAACACTTATTAGTAACATTATTTCAATCCACTAAAAAAAAAAAAATTATTTTCGATAAATTTTTGTAAAAAAAAATGGCATAAAAGCTAAAATAATTTTCATCCTCTTAAATACACAAAAATATTAAATTTATGTTAGTGCTATTTATTAATTACTTTTAGGTTATTCTTTTTGAAATGTATATTTTATCTTTATAATGTAATACTATTCTACTTTATAGTTTGTATAATCATGTATTTTACATTCATTTAAATAATATTATTGTTTTATATTCATGATAATGACCAGAAATGAAATAGTATCATTATGTATTATTTATAAAAACAGAGAAACACATATTAATCGATGTTACTAGCATATGTTATCATTTCTTTTAATGTGATGAGAAAGTAAAACGAAAACAACAGAAATAAGACACTTACTTTATCACTAGTACTTGATAACGGAATAGACGGATGTAGCCATTTTTATCGCCAGCTGCTAGCAGTTGTTTGGGAATTGGACATGATAAACAGACATGAACAGCATCCGGTATGTGTTTTATTATTCCACATGCCTAGAAAAATTTATTGATGTCACATCATATTTTATTCAGAAATGAAAAATAAAACGATAACAATTTACTTCTGCTAAAAAATCTCTTGAACTTGAAAAATATTTTAAGCCTTATGCAGCTTGGTGTATAATTTAATAAATATATTATTTAATTTTAATTTAATAAAATGAATGACGAAATATGTAAAGTTGGATACAAGATTTTAAAAATAAATTTATTTAAATTATGGTTAAAAATTGTATAAGTATTAATATATATATTTTATATATATAATTAAAATTATATATAATTTATTTATAATTTATATATATAATATATATAATATAATATTATAAATTATATATTTATAATTTAAATTAGAACTTTAAAATAAATTTATTTATTTTATGTTGGTTTTGAAATAAATATTCGTTTTAAAGGCAACGTTAAATTTTAATCTTTCGTTTTTGTCAGATTTTCTAATATGATAATTTATGATTTATGATTTTTTTAATAATAATATGATTTTAAAATTTTATATTTGATACATACTTATTTTAAAATTCATGCTATATTCAATATTTATAATTTAATTTGTAATTTTAATAACCACACAATGTCTACTACAAAACAAGACTTATAAATTAAAAATGTTTTTATTTATTCAAAGTATGATGAATTTTAAAATGAAAACTGAACAATAAAAATGATAAACGAAAATGCACACATAAAATTTCCTTTTAGTTAATAAAATAATGATAATGCAAATGTCATAGGAAACAAAAAGATGGGAAAATATCACAAAAGAATGTTAGAAGTCATATAATAATTCGATTTATATTTTGTAGTCAAGGAATAAAATTTAAAATTTTCTAAACTTTTTAAACAATGCTTTTATAAATTAAGTTTTGGTATTTTTGAAATTATAAAAATAAATTATGACAGTTTTTCAAACTCGTAAAATTTTCCATTCATTTTTCTCTAAAGCTCTGAATAGTATCTATCTTAATCATTGATAATAACTTTGTAATTCAATAGTGTTCAAATAAGATAGAAAATAAGATTTTAGTAAACAAGCCTTACCATTTTATTTTGTACCTAATGTACAATTAGGTTTGAACCACTCCAACTCTTTCAACTGGTAGCACTGTGCAGTTTTTTTCTTTGCGTTTAAGATTTCTGAATGCATAAGTACATTAAAGACATAAAGAAAAACAATTATAAAAAGTAAAAGAAAAACTCTTCATAATTTTGGAAACTACAATGGGATAGCTGAAATTTACCGTAACTTTTTAACAGCGGTATTCTTTAAACATTGTTTGTGCTTCTACTTAAATTTTTTTTTAAAGTAGGAAAGTTTTCTCGTTCAAAGACTTAAATTGGTCTTAAATTGAGTAACGATTACCTAAAGATTTTTAATAATAAATTGAATTAATTGAATTAAAGAAATGTTTATATTTTTGAAATTATGTTTGCTTCTTGTAAATTATCTTACAGTTTAAGAAAAAGAAATTATTTAATAATCGTTCAAATTCAAATTTTTGAAAAAAAAACGTTACACTTTAAAATTTTCTTTTCAGGGGAAAAAAAATGTTTAAATTTGTTTAAATATTTTAAATGTTAAAAAAAAAATCAATTTTGCGAACTAAAATAAAATTAACATCATACCGTGGAAGTTTAAATAAAAAATCTTTACACAGTAGTGATATTTTTTTTTTAATTGTTTCCAATTACAAAAGTAACAGTTTATTTAACACTAAATATAAATATTGATCCGCTTTTTAATTGGCAATGTTTTTTAAATTTTTTTTTTCAAACAAAACAAAACAAAAAACTAATGGGTACAACAACGGTACGGTAACACCAACAACGGTACAAAATAATTAACTCTTTCCTTAATTTTACTAGTGAAGCAAGTAGAAATTAATCTAGAAATCTTTTTTAAATAACTATAAAATTAATCAGCATGCTGCCCAAATAAATGCTTAGTGAAAAACCCTTTTTCGCATTGTTGCTTTTTAAACGAAAACAATAAAAAAGAATTTAAATTTTTTTTAAATTTTAAAAACGAGTGACTGTTAATGAAATGTTTGAGTTAATTACTTAAATGCATTTTTACAAACTTACTTACCTTAAAATACCTATTAACCTACACATTCTTATTGTAACATTTGAATTTAAATTTTTTGATGTAAATAACATGCATAGAAAAAAGTAATAAATATTTTTGTTAGTCTTCTAAAATTAAGCTTCCTTTTTTTGTAAAATTTTTTTTTCCATTTTAAAAACTATCTTTTAAAATATTGTATTAAAATAATTTAAAACCATCACAGAAGCTTGCAATTTTTAATTTGAAATGCGTTCGTAAAATTCCATTTTCTAAGAAGAAATATTTTTTTGAAAACTTTAAGAACAATTTCAGAGCTTAATTAGTTTTTAAGACTTAAGCATTGAATAAACTTTTGGAATTAGGATTTTTCATTTTATTCAGCATGCATGCTAATGTTCTTAATAATTAAATGCTATCTTTAGCCATTAAATTATTTGAGAAAGAAAATATTTAAATTCCGTCCTAAATTCTTTAAATTTCAATTTTCCATTTCAATGTATTTTAATTTTTAAAAATTTGTTTTCTAAAAATTTCAAAATTTGTATTTTGGAAATTTTTAGAAAAAAATTTCAAAATTTTTACTACCATAGGTATATTTATGTTTTTATTTTATATTTAAAAATGAAGTTTATAATGTGTAATGTTATTTCAGAATTAAAATCTATCTCTAAATCTAGTAATATCTTACAAAAGCAATATCATGATACTCATTATCCGTAAACACTGCTTGTAAGCTACCACCATCAACGGACCAATCCAACATCAATATGGGAACAGTACCCTGAAAATAGTTTTTGATAGAATCAAATAATTAAATACTTCATTAAACTTTTTAATAAAGATAAATTACTAATAGATCTGTGTTATATAAGTCATTACTAGAAAATCAAGTTTTTTTAAAAAACAAGAATGTGGAATAAATATTGGAAATCAAAACTCTCATCCCATTTTTCATATCAAAATTGTCTGATAAATAAATAATTAAATAATTGGGAAATTCAAGTTTTGATAGAACAGTACATTAAACCTGAAAATAGATCAGTTTTGTCATTACTAGAAAATCAAGTTTTTTAAAAAAATAATGGAATAAATATTGGAAATCAAAACTCTCTTCCCATTTTTTCATATCGAAATTGTCTGATAAATATGTAAATAATTCAACATCAATATGGGAACAAGAAAAAATAGAATAAAAGATAAGTAATTCATTAAAAGTGTTATAAAATGCTAATATTGTTATATGAGAAAATCGAGTTTTTTTAAAGTTTGCAAGAGTGTGGAATAAATATTGAAATCAAAACTCTCATCATAAAATCAAAACTCGATAAATTCCCATTTTTCATATCAATTATGTATAATTCAACATCAAATATGTAAATAATTCATGACATCATTCAACATCAATATTGGAACAGTACCCTGAAAGTAATTTTTGATAAAATCATATAATTAAGTAATTCTTTGAAATTTTTATAAAGAGAAAAATAGTAGTAGATCTGTGTTATGTAGCTCATTTACGAGATAATCAGTTTTTAAAAATAAACAAGAGTGTAGAATAAATATTGGAAATCGAAACTCTATCAAGTATGAGTATAGTATGAGTTCAACCAGTATTGAATAAAGATTCAAGCTGCACTTGAATTTTTACTTTGTGTTCAAATGAATTATTTCAAGTCTCACAGTAGACGAAAATCGGCGAAAAGGTTACTGTAAATCGATGACTTGAAATAATGCATTTCATTTCTAGTTATTTATTCAAAAGATATACATCCCTTAATACAAAACTCTCTATTTAAAAAAAGAAAAATCCCTTTTGTTTATTTTAATTAAATGTACACATATAAAGACAATGAAGAGATGGGTTCTCTTTGATGTCGAATAAAAGTAAAATATATAAACTATGATATCTATAAACAAAAGTAAACTCTTGAAAAAATGGATGATAATTGGATTCCTACTAAAAAAAGAAAAGCATATTTCCCAAAGCCTTCGAGGAAAACTTTAGTATTTAGCCAAAATTTTATTAATAAGGTACCAAAAATAAATTTTTGTGGTAAGATATTATTTTACGTGATAACAGTATAACACTCGTTAGCATTAACACATTAGTAACAATTCCATTACTGTCACAAAAACAAGAAATTTCTCATAGGAAAACATTCGTGGCGTTCCTTTTCATGAATGCCTGCAATAATGAAACTATTATAATATTTCATTAATACATCATAAAACTATTCATAAATTCCCAAAAGAGAATATATCGATCGCTTACTCAAAAGAATCTCATATTAAAACAAATATTGTCATACAAAACTGTCGTTTAATTGAATTGGGTGATACTTTGGAAAAACATTTCAGTCTGGGAATAAAATTATTATGACTTTATAAATTTTTTTTGTATTTATTAACTTTTCTGCATATTAAAAGGGATTTTAATTAGATGGCCATAGTTGACAATGTATATATTTAAAAAAAAAATAATTGTATTGTTGTATCTAATTTAAAAGTGGTTTTAAAAATAATGTTAAATAATTCCTACAAATTTATAACTAGAAATGATTAATCCATTGCACTAAGTATTTGTTCGTAAAATCTGCTAATTTGTTGGAATTGTATGAGGACACCAGTTCAGTAAGCTACTTTGCTGTTTACCCAGAAAGATTTTTATTTCAAGATTAAATTTACTATTTAATCTATTAATTTTTATTTAATCTAAAAATTTATAAATATAATATAAATACATACGCGAATAACATTTAAGAGTTGGGACCTTAAAAAATAACTACATTTTGATTAATCCTCTGATTATATTCTTCCGGTTTTTCAAATCTGTTATGAAATTACGAAATTCAACATAAATAGGAAATCATTCATCTTATTCTTGGATTTTACTTAATTTTAAGTTGTAAATGTAAAAAAAATATAACTATGTCATTGCAGTGCAGATATTTCCTAAATTTTAAGAGCCAGTTGACATATACTAAATAACAATAATAAAGGCTCAAAAAGCATTTTAACTAACTGACAATCAAAAGTATATTCGTTCCAAGCATATTTTTGTACATATAATATTATTAGCTGACCAGAATTTTAATCTTGGAACAACAGATTTTTGAAGGACTTGTACGGGGATTCCATTAAAATGCCCAATTCGTAACCAGTGGTAAGGCGGGCAGCTAGCGTACAGGGAGACATAAAGTTAGAACCAGCTGGTATAAAGTTAGAACTAAAGTAGCTATGTGTTGCAAATAGCTACTTTTGTAAATAAAGAGATTCATTGGAGATTTGATAAAGTGCGTTTATTCCTGCAATTTAACAGTCAGTTACAGCTAAAAGTCTTTCTGAAACCAACATTTATGTCTCCGTCGGTTGACTTGAATAACATACATTAATAGCGCACCAGCCTCTTTTTGTATAAAATAAGAAAGAAAAACTATTACATAAGTTCACAATATTTCTTAGTTGATTTAATGCATAACTTAATTTTATTCTAAGTAACGAAAAATGCGTATAGTACGTCTTTCTTATGTAAATTGCGTTTGATATGCGTTGCTATTTTTAAAAAAGCAATAATCGATCATATCAAAAGTACGGTTCTTGGAACACTAAATAGTGATCATTCTAGCATTCATACCAAAATTGATCATAATGGGTTAGAAATTACGTCTACCAAAGTGTGAAAGACTGTGTTTCTATAAAATGGAGCAGAAAATCGATTCCACCGAAACATATTTCAAATTTAGACAAACAAAATGTAATTTCAAGGCCTGTTTCTTCCAGAACAGCCCAACTACGTTTTGAGTGACGGGCACAAATTATTTATTCTATATCAAAGAATAGTGAGAAAGTCTAGTGTATCAAATGTCACGCCTTACATAAATTTCTTTTTTTACAAAACAGAAATTAATAGAAAAATATATGTAATATTTTTAACTTCAGAAAAATTTGTCTAAAAAGTACAAATAAATTATTTTAATAGCATGAATGACAGTATAATTGACAATATGACAATTAATAAAATACAGTTTACAAGACAAGCCTAAAATAATGACAATAGGTAGAAAATGAATAGTATAGCAAAAGTATAGCATGACAAAAAAAAAATTTTTTCTGTAAAATGGAACAGAAAATCGAGATAGCATATCATATAAAGCAGTTTCAATTTCTTGGTTTAATAGAATGTAGCAAAATATATGCATAATACAAATTCATAATTTGTCTTTCTTATTTATATTAAACAATTCCTATTTTTTATTATATAATTTGCAATGTCTTTTCCATTAATTTTTTTTTATGTTATACAATGCATTTCTTAAAACTATTTTTATACGAGATATACAAATGCGTCGAAGACAAACTTCATTCTGCTTATTTACAAATGTACTAGGATACAATAAAACATTATTTTTCAACAAAGCCATCATTTTTTTAAGATATTAGTTTCATACCACACTATCGATTACAGTACCACAACATAAAAATATTACTTACCGGTAACACATAATCAATTTTGTACATATATCCATTACTGTGCGTTTGAAAGAGATATATATTTCCATCTGCACAACCTACAGCGAGCGTATCTCCATCTAAAAACAGAAAAGATTTAGTTTAAAATTTAAAATCCTAACGCAAAGTTATAAGGTCACATTAACACTCATCAAATTTTATTTAAAGGGAGATGAAAATCGTCATATTAGTGACTTTTCTATTAAAAAAACAATATTTTAAAACAGGCAAAATATTATTTCTATTTTTTATCACATTTTATTCATTTTATATTAAGAATAAAAAAAACTATAAGAAAATAATACCTACATATATGACCATTGCCTAAATCTTAGCCCAGAACTTACACGTATAGCTAGCCTGAAAGAGATCTTTGGCTTGAATTCGCTTATGACTCGCGTTATAGTCGAAGCTTTCAAGAAATGGTCTAAGAAAGTATGTGTATATGTCTAGTAACGACGATTAGTATACATAATGGGATTTTTCAAGATTTTCTTCCAAACAATGGGCTAATGTGAGACAATTACATCTGAAAGTTCAAAAGGAAAGCAATATTTCTCCCTCCTATTGGTGGATTTATTGTGGAACACATTAAGGCTATATGGTTTACCATGTATAACAAATAAATGTGGCGATTGAGCTTTAAAGATCAGTTATTTTCAGAACACAACGTTTTGTTTCTCACCACATTTACCAAAATTTTTCTCATGGCGTCTTAAAGGATTTTTGCTTTTCATTTCATTTTTTTTCATATATATATATATATATATATATTCTTATATTCATTTCATTTATTTCAACGATGATTTATAATATCCTTGGTTTCTAATATTTACACAGAAAGTTTATAATATAGAATAAAATACGAATTAATTATGATTAATTCTTTGTTGCAAGACATTTAAGAAAATAGTTCTCCAACAGATTTTAATTTTAATTTGATTAATTTTGATTTAAAAAGAACAAAACGTGCAAACGTGCAAAACGTGCATTTGAACAAAACGGTTTGTGTGTCTGAAGCCGTTAGTGATTTTCATTTGTTAAAAACATGAAATATTTTGCAAAACTTTTATTTTGAATTTTTAATATGACGAATAAGAAAAACCTTTTGGAAAGTATGTGTGAGAATACATCTGTAACAAAAAATTAAATTATTCATAGACTATGTTAAGGGAATTATAATTGCAATACAAAATCGCTAGGAAATTGATTTAAAGTATTGTTTTTTACCAGGAGAGTACTTCAATGTGTAAAGAGGACTGTTGGTCACAGGTAAAGTGGTGACGTGTAATCCATCTTCCATATTTAAGAAGGTCACATCTCCGTGTTCGTCTCCAACAGCAACAATGCTTCCATGAGGATGGATTGTAACAGAAAACATTCACTCTGTAAAAAAAAAATTATAAATAAGAATTTTCTAGCTTTGTATATTTAATCTCCTCTCTATTTTATAGCAATTCGCATTAGATTCATTTTATCAGTTATGTTTCTTTAAATTCACTGTTGTATGACTTTAGAGAAAAAAGAAACCACAGTTCTTGTAAGGAATCAAAGCTTGTTCGTTTCTTATATTAGGAAAGTAATTAATAGAAAACCTTCAATTACACTGAGATCAACTACATTTGTTACTCTAAATTGAAAACCGATTAAAATTGTAAATAAAATCCATTTTCTTAAAACTAAACTTCGAACTCAATTTCATATAACGCATGTTCTCATTGCATTCTCGCTCATTAATCACTTGCAATTGGAACATTAAAAAAGGCCATAATTTTTATTGCCCATCTAATTACTAGGATGTCATAAATTCTATGACGTTAATTGGTGAACGACTTCATGATAAAGTTACTTTATTCTAATTAATATTTAGTCTAATATCTAATTTCTCTATATTTTATTTAATTAATAAATAGAGATCATTGATATATGCAAAGATACAATTAAAATTGTACTTTTACTATTTGCAAATAAAAATATATATTCGTATTCGTGATAAAATTAGGATTTTATAAAATTTAAATATGCAATAAAATGCTAGAAGAAATTACTAATTAATTTATTTGCAATCGATAAGACTAACTAATCTGGACAAACAATAGAACAAAACAGAAATTAGAACATTATATCGCATAATTATGAGCGATATTTAGTATAAACTTAAATACACTATTTGAAATAATTACATTATCTTTTGTTTTAAACAATTACTCAGATTTCCAAAAGTTAATTTTATAATCAATGTTTTGAAATCAAACTATTATCTAATCAAATAAATTTATTATGTCTGGACAAATATTTGAAAGCAAACAACTTTAACTATAATTTACTGATACAAAATAGTTCAAACAATGCATTAAGACGATCTTTAACAGGAAAAGCTGCAGAAATCGACATCACCCTAAATTGAAAAGTCAGCTCATTAAATTTTATGTTATGCAAATATTAATTTTCTACAGTCGCATTGAATTTCAATAATCCTTATGTTTTTGTATTACTGCATCTCAAATAGACAAAAAAAGATTACATTATTTCTTTGTAAGCATTTTAAATGCGTACAGCTTTGATAATTTCCTTGAAGTTTCAATAATTCGTTATAAAATATTGTTTTTGATTTTGCGATAAGGAAAAATTATTTTAGAATGGTCTAGCAGAGGTGTAGAATTATTGATCGCTTGTTGAAATGATGTTTTGCAGATAGATGCTCATTACCTTAATTTATATAAATGCAGAAATAATGAGTCATATTTAGTTCAAATGATTCAAAATTTCATTATAACCGTTTCAGTTAATGCTACAAAAAAAAAAAATTGAAAATACTTTTTTACTATCAACTTACACAAACTTATATGAATGATTTTTTTAATTTAAAGTGTTGAATTATGTGTGGGATTAAACAGATCTAAAATTCCAACAATAAATGCGTTTTACCTAACAACTGAACGAACTTGTATCAGACCAAAATTGTATTGAATAACCATGGATATATTCGTGAGAAAATTTCTCAATCTTTGATGCTTGCTCACATTTTCTATATGTCTTAATGTTAAAATATTTTTAAAAGAATGTGCTCTAGAAGCAATATTTTGAGCATGACGAAAAATGAAAGGAAAGGCATTTTCTCTATTTCTAATATTAATAAAAGTGTCCCGAAGGTCTTTTACAAGGTTTATAAGGTCTTTTGAAAAAACTTTTAACGTTGTGTTACAAAAAAATTAGAACGGGCTGTGTTACAGCAACACTATCGACACATTTAGAAAAAAAATTCGATAATAGTGTTAACATGAATTCAAGTGTAATTTTTTTAAATTAACGATGCATATGAAGGAAAAAATCATGGTTATGATCATGATAATCATAGATGATTTTCAAAATCCATTCCATCCATCAGAAAGCATGCTTCACGATGCCAACGTATAGATTGACGAAACCTTTCAAATGGAACAGATTTATCACGGGGATGTGCCACTGTTTTTACGATCCTTGTGACAATATAGATGGCCAATAATATAGCTGACTCGTATAAAAGGAACTTCACATATTCCAAAGGTGAAATTCAGGGTGATAAATTGGGTGATCGTTGTGGTCATGCAACTGGTTTGCTAATTGGTCTGCCGCATCAGCAATCATCAGGCCTTATCAGCGAGGTCAGAATCAAGCCAACACCTTTTCTAAAATAAAAATTACAGATAATAACAGCGTGCACACATTTATAGTGTATAGCTGTTGGCTTGCTGGACACGTATACTCCTAGGAGGGTCTTATACCTTCACTTGCATATTGAGCAGTTACAGGACACCATTATGTGAAAAAGTCGCTATATTGGTAAACAGAATCCATGTTGGAAATTGAGCTTTGTGACAAATCCATGTAATTATTAAAATAATATGTTGGGGATAATGAGCTCTGCCCAATTCCTGTACTCTTTGTATGTGATAGACGTGTAGCGTAACCTCTCACAATATGCTTATGACACTGGAGCGAGGATAACCAGTGTTGCATTCGATTGCTTTGAAGCTCTTTCGCGGATTTTTCTGAATTTCCCGTAGCACAACTTCCCAACTTCCTCAGCAAGTGTGTGTGTGTGTGTGTGTGTGTAGTAAGTTATCGACCGCTTACATGAAAATCTCCAGACTTACACAATATGCAATGCAATTGTTTAAAAATGGATGTCTTGGCTGATGCCTGTTTAAGGAGCGCTCTCCGTACATTCTGTGCATTTCCATTGACTGCGTCATAAATGTAATGCATATCCGTCAATTCCTTGTTACTGAATCAATATATATTTCTTAAGAAACGTCCTCGTCAGGCGCAGCATGTTAAAAACGACGTTGTCGACGGGTGTCCAAGCACGTTGGACTCACTGTCTTTTCCTGATATTGGGCCATCCAGGATTGTGCACAAAATGACATCTGTAATTTTGAGATCGTCGTAGATTTTTAAATAAAACAAAAGAAAAATGATTGAAATCTTTCCATATATTCATTCTTGATAGACGAAGAAACAATGGTTTCTTTTTTATTAATTGTATACTAAATATTAATTAATATGGAAATCTCCCGCAAATACAGTCGTACCAAGCGCCGCTTCCCCAACTCATTACACGCATATTCAATAGAATTTAAATCAGAAGAGTAAGCAAACCAATCTATTATAGTGATATCTTTGCTTTTTAGAAACTCCTCAATCGCACTAGTATAATATGACCTAGTGTTATAGTCTATAAAAACGAAATTGGGAAGTTGCCAATGGAATGTAGCCTTCAGGACGACAGGCGAATAGTCGATGTGTCGCAATAGAGTCGATACTTATCCTCCCGTCACCGTACGCTATTGCTCTGCATTATTGTCCGCTGACTGGTATCAATCTATTTCGATATATCGGTCATCCATTGGTATTACTTTTCTTGGTCGACCATCATCAATCTTTTTTAAAGTTGTACCTGTGATTTGAAAGACTTTTCAAGTTTGTGATGCAATACTTTACGCTTATCTCACTGCACTCTTCTTCAAACTTATCAATCATTCGACCACTTCTTAAGTCATCCAGATGGTTTATTTTTCTTAGTTACTATGTGGAATATATGTTTCTATATTCCCATAGTAACTAATTTGAACTTGCAAAGAATATTTATAACAGCACAATTCATTATTCTTCTTACTGTGATCTTGCACTGCACACGTTGACAACACACTTCTACACTTTCATGGCTGTCTGCTTAAAATGTATATTGTAGCTTAAATTTTATACTATAATATGTTATTAATGTTTGAATTGTGTTTTATATTTTGTGATATAAAATAAAACATTATACACTCATGTCCATAAATTAAGGAAAATTCAGAATCACACAGAAATTGAACTCTAAAATAAAAATTTCACTCAAAAACTCACTGTTGCCTGCGATTAACTTGGAGTAGAGAGCATGCATTGTGGACACCGCAACAGTGGTCTTGTGTGATGTTTTCCGACGAGTTCAGGTTTAGTTTGCAGTCTGATTCTCGCCGGACTTTCATATAGAGAGCGCCAGGTACCGTTACCACCAAGAGAACACCATTGAACGACACCGTTACGGTGGTGCAGGATGGCTCGTTTGGGGAGGAATTATTCTTGGTTCCAGAACTGACCTGCATGTTCAGAGTGTAAGGATGATAGGCCACATCTATCGGGATGTCATTCTGGAACAACATGTACGTTTGTTTCGGGGCGCCATGGGTGCTGAATTTCTGTTTATGGATGACAACGCCCGTCCTCACCGTGCAAACATTGTAGACGAATGCCTTCAATTGGAGGATATCACCCGTATGGATTGGCCAGCATACTCACCGGACTTGAATCCAATAGAGCATGTATGGGATTTGCTTGGCCGACGAATTGTAGCCCGTCAACCCTCCCACCTGTCAACCGGAACTTCGGAGGACATTGCTTGATGAGTGGTGTAATATTCCCCAAGATCAGATTGATAATTTGATACTCAGCATGCCTAGGCGTTGTAAGGCCTGTATTGCATCGTCCGGGAGACATACTCCATATTAACCATCATACTAACCATATTATACTGTTTTTTGTAAATAGGTTCTTTTTGAAATTTGTTCCAGGGAGTAAAAATCGCAATTTTTATTAATTATGTCAAACATATAGCATCTTTTTTGCTCTTTACCTTTTGTTTAATAAATAGATTTTACAAATAAGTCAAATTTGTTTTGCTTCTGTCTCTTTCTTTACCTGAACTTCATTATCCTTAATTTATGGACATGAGTGTATATATATATATATATATATGTTTTTATAGTTTGTAAAAAAATATCGCTGTTTTCCTCGCTTAATTTTAGCTGTCGTATAATCATACATATAATTTTTATAACAAAAACTTATTTGAAATTACGACCATAAAATCCATGTATAATCTATTCATTCTATTTCGTTCTCACGTTTTCTGTAACACGATTTCTATTTTTTTTCACATATATTATAAACAAAAAAATCAATATTTATCATTTCTTATTGTACAATATTTTGATATTTCTTATTTTATATACAATGAAACCAATTTCATGATTCTACCACATTCGTGAATTAGATAATACAATTTTAGTAGAATATTTTGTATTTGTCATTTAATGACCTCGGAATGGTCCGCAAGAATTTGGATTGCTAAAATCTAAAATCCATAATAGTTAGATATCACAAGTACTTTTCTTAAAAAAGCTGATCTCATGACATTGCATCGATACGATATCGATAGCACCGATACGATTTTCGTCGATACAGTTTCCGGAAAAACATTTTATTTCTTGACCTGAATAGGAATGGCTGTTATTTTCTATTCAGAGCGATTAACTATTTAACGTTTCCCTGGACGCCCATTTTTACGATATTTTTATGTCCAATGATACTCACGTCACTCTGCACTTTCCATATGAGGCTGGTGATTTCCCACTTGCAAATGTACCGATCGAGTCCAGCTGTTACAAAACATGACTTGTCTGGATGGTATGCCATTGCCCGAACATCATCACAATGGCCCTAAATAGCCATAACAATTATCATTATTACAATTTATTTCATATAAAGAATGCCTAAAAACATGTTACAGAATCTCATCCATAAAGCAATAGGATATTGTTTAATGGGAACTATTATCAACCTCAAGATTATATATTTGACGATACTATTTTTTAAGAATGCATTTTAATAGAAAAATAAATACAATTAACTTGTTGAAAATAAAGAATAATTATATTTAGGAAAAATTATTTCATGTAATAACGGAATGAAAATTTATGAATTTTAATATCTATACCGTTAATTGTTTGTTTTATGCGGGGATGTTTCTAAGAAAAAAAAGAATGAAAATTTGCATAAAACATCAAAAGAGTTTTATAGATATTAGGAGGTTTAGGCATTTAAAAACTTGTAAGATTTTGAGGTATTAATTAAAAGCAGACTAATTGCAAAACTATATTACATTAATTTGTGGAAAACTTACTAATGAAAGATGATTACTTAAATTTGAAAAAAATTATTTTAATCAGTTGAACTGCGAATAATAGTAAATGCAATAAAGATTTCACCTGAATAAAATTTTAATTCTTTTGAAAATATTTTTTTTTTAATAATTTTCGATTTCTTCTATTAATTAATCATTTAAAAAAATAATCTTTTATTAGAAAAATTCCGGCTGCTTTGATTATTATGGAATCAGCAGGAATTAATTAGCTTGGATCTTGGAGGATTAATTACATTTTGTCACATTCCGCATGTGACACAATGTATTCATCTATTATTGCACTCACAAAAAAGGTACCATGTAGTTTTGCCTTTCGCATCTTGCTTTTAGTCATAGTCAACTACATTTTCTAAAATTTTAAAAGTTTAAAATTTTAGAAAATGTAGTTGAAAAATAGAAATGCAACTTCTAAATTTTAGATATTTAAAAATTTATAAGATTCTGAGGTATTAATTAAAAAAACTAATTGCATTAATTAAAGATGATTACTTAAATTTGAAAGAGCATTTTAATAAGTTGAACTGTGAATAATAGTGAATGCAATAAAATTTTAACGCTTTTGAAAAATATATTCTCTTTAGTGATTTTTGGAACTTCTATTTATTAATTAATCTTTCAGAAAAATAATCTTTTAAAAATAATTCCTTTCCTAATAATTCCTTTAATCTTTTAAAAAGAATAATTAGATTCCAGTTATGAATTCAGGAGGAATTAATCAGTTTGGTTCTGGGAAGTTAATTGCGTTATCTTACATTCTCCATGTGGCAGAATGTATTCATCTATTGTTGCACGCACAAAAAATGTGTCATGTGCTTTTGCCTTTCTCATCTTGTTTCCTGTCATGTCAATTGCATTTTCTAAATTTATGCAATGCATCAAAACTCGATTAGTTTTCTTTCGAAACTTTTCATAAGCGAAAAGATTCTTAACGAATGGAAAAATTTACTCACAATATATGCGAAAATAAAGGCAATAAAATTCAATCAATAATGAATTTATTAATGTACAGTTTCAAAGTAAAAGATGTCACTTAGTTCAATATAAAATCTTCATCAACATTAGAATTAAACTTTAGTTTAAAATCTAGCGAAAAAAATTAAAAGATATTTTAAAAGTTTCCCTTGACAATTTTAATTTGGACTGACTTCAAACAAGTATAGGTATATAACATTTCTAATTAATTCAATAGTCTGAAATCATTACCACCAAAAAATCAGTTCAAGATAAATTTTAAATTTATTTTATCCTTTATTTATTATAAATACAAATATATATATATGACAAATAAATTCGTTGATTAGACAGTTATATATATATCTTATATATATATATATATATATATATACTATGTACATAAAAACTTAATATATAAGAAGCTTTAATAAAACGTCTCAACTAATTTAACTTAGTATAAAGACTGCGTTATTTCTATTTATAATAAATGTCCCTTTTAGAAAATTCTAAGAAAAGGCAAAGAAAATAATATTGATTAAGTAATCAGTCGTTATTCTCTTCCACAAAAACAAAATTTATGGAAAAGCTGTGTATAATTATGCAGCTAAAATTGTTCGTAAAATCGAAGGAGAATATTTTATGAGCATTTCAGTTTTATATATGTTAAATACCTGAAAATTTCATAGTTTACTTATATTAATCCATTTATTAAAAATATTCTTTTAATAAATGGTAATTCTTTTAAAACTTTTTTGTTTCAATAATATTTGACTGAAAATTATTTGTTTTGTTATATGTAATAAATTCGTTCTTTCATTATCTTAAAAATTAATTTTTCAAAGCAATTTAATAGCTTCGCAGATAATTATAAAAAGTAAAATTTAAACTGTGTTTAAATAGTATCAAGAATGAGTTTGTTCCAAATTTTATATTCATGTTAAAATTAATTCATAATTAAACATTTTATTTTTGAAGTAAAAAGATTCCACTTAGTTCCCTATAAAGTGTTCATTAATTAATTAGAATATTCGAAATGAAAATTTTTTTCTATGAATAATTTACACTGGCTTCAAAAAGCATACAAAAAATTTTTTTAATCATTTTGGTAAAAATTTCAAGGAATATTTTTAATTTGCCTTTGACTTTTATGAGCATCTTATATTATATTTTTTAATATGTATGACTAATTTTTTACTAACAATTTGACTTTTTGCAAAATAATTTTGTCAGTTGCAGTTTGTCATTGTGTGTGTACATTTTAACTTCAAACTTTTAAACTTATAATCCTACAACTTTTATTTGATGGAATTTTCTATAAGATAAATTGAATTAATTTTCATAATAATATAAATTATTTATTAATCTATATTCTATTCATTTAATTTATTAATAATTACATAATTATAAATAAATTTCACCGAATTTTTTTCATTAAATTTCCGATTCATTAGCATTTAATGTACAATAAAGTTTTATTGTAAAATAATCTGCTTTACAACGATTTTTATGTTTATTTGATACATTAACCGCATAAATAAAAGCATAAAAACTAACACAGTTTTAACTGTCTATGTTTTTATTCCTTTAATTCACTACTTTCAACCTAAATTACAACAACTATTTATATCTCTAAATATAAGCATCAAAATCAAATTCTTTAATATTCGTAGTTTTTTTTTATTCATCAAAATTTCTGTTAACAAATTATCATTTATAAAGGAGTAAATTTGTAGAGAGGTGAATTTTACTTTGCATATCGTAGTAAGAAAACTTCTGTAGTGCCAAATGCTCCAATGAGACCATGGCTGTTCATTTAAGACAATAGATTAAGCATGATTACTTATAATCCTACTTACTTCACATTGACATTCCACATTCATCAGAATATTTTATGCAATTTCGCCTTAACATATGATGGTAAATTACTTTAATAAATGTTTCCTAATCAGAATTTTTAATAACATTGCTAAAAAACCATCAACAGACTCTCACCCAGAGAGCAACCATTTTCGCACCCTGCAGGTAGCCGAGTTTCTAAATTTCGGCTTAGAAATGAAGTCCTTCCACGAATCTATAATTATCTGTCTTTAAATGTGTTAAATATTGTATATCTCTAATCGTATATGTGTGGTGCTTGTGTGTGTGTAAACAAATCTGGGAGTTCTCCAACCTTTGTCTCAAGTATCTTAACACAACACACTAATTACAATCTCTTTGCCCGTACCCACACCAATGCACAACAAAATTGAATCTGTTAGATCACAAATCATGATAGAATTTATTATTAATCATGATAGAATTTTGAATTAACTTACATGAACAACGGGATTCAAGGCCCACATAACAGAACCTTCCAATATGACATTTTTATTTGTACCTACGAAGACTTCCCATTCATTGGTCACAGTTTTCTGAGGACAAAGAGATGTCACACCTCCAGATCCAGTTGGAAGCTGAAACGAAATTAAGGATTATATTTTAAATCTTAACTCTTTCAGGATAACTGTAAATATATGTCCCAGCATAGAATCTTGATGGCATACGTAAGCTAACATAATTCGAACATTCATTTTATTAAATATAAAATCCTCAACATGTGCATGATAATTTTATTACGGGAGCTTCTACTTAAAAATCATCTATTAAAAGAAATTTTTGTGCCAGTCGTACGTTCAGAACGCGGTGTATTTAAATATTTTCATCAGTGTTTTTACACTTACGACGTAACATTTTTATTCAATTGTAAGTAAGTAATAAAATTATTATGTTTTTCAATAGTATTTTGAAATAATCTTCCAAAAAAATATGCATCTCATACAAATCTATAAAATCACGTGCATTCCCAACATAAGTATCATTTCTATAATGAATAGTTACTTAATAAAGTCAATTAAAGTCTTAAATTGCATCATTTTTAAATTATTGAAATTCCTCTAGGTAAATACTTCTTGAATAAGAAGTATTTAGATTGAGAGCCCGTGAATAGAATTTCCTAGAAGTTAGGGGCTAAACTATTACAACTAATAGTTTAAAAGCAGAGATTCTTAACATTTTATTGTTTACAGACCACTTTGCCAATAATGTAAAATCCACGAACACTTTTCCAATAGATGAAAAGTATGAATGTTTTTAGGAATGTTATATACAAGTGAGTAAAAATAAAATTGCAATGTTTGACATCAAATACACATATTTACAAAATACAGCAATGTCTAGTCATATTTTACATTGTTGTATTTTGTTAATAAACATTGTACAGTAATATATGTGCTATAAGTATGGGACATTGACAAATCCAATATTTACGATCCCTATGAACTCAAACTAAAAATATATTACTTCACCATTTGACTACTAAATCACTTACTGAAGAATTAATATATAGTAATTAACTAATGTAAGAATTAATAAATAATAAATTAATAAATATAAGAATTAAAAATATACGAATTAAAAAATTATATTAATATTAATATCAATAGAATTAGTAAATAATAATTAGTATTATAACTAATACTAATTACGTAACATGAAAATATGTACTATTTAGGGACATTGTAACTTAGTGACCTTCTACTCTTGCTAATATCTATTATAATACAAGGTACTGGTATTTTTATAGGTGTAGTGAAGCAATAATGAGGTACGAAACTATTTAATATTTCTATTTATTATTGTAAAAAGTACTGAAATAATTACTATAAAATCGAAGGATTAAGGCTGAAGTCGTTCCTTTTTAATTTCGAATATCTCTAATTAATGCTTGGCATTATTAATAGTGCAATGAAAATAAAGATAATGAATTTTCTCTTTCCAAATTCATGGAATTACGGAATCAATACCACCCATTTACAAGCGCTTTCTGAATATTAAACTCTGGTGTAAAATAACAGTTCTTGATTCATAAATTTCTTCGTTTAGTACAACTGCTTTCCTTAGGTTCAAAAGCGTTCTTGAATTATTATTTGTGTGTGTGTATTTTCTTCTGCAAAAATATGTAATTTCGAATCACAGCTTAAAAAAGCATCTGAGAACTCTCATTTAATAATTAAACTTTAAATTTGTAGGTAATTATCAGTACTTAGTATTAAAGTTGAGACTATGATAGTCTCATATTCCCATTTCTTTCAATAGATATAGCATATTTCTATTTGTATTATAAAGTGGTTACATTTGATGGTACTAGGATTATATAGTGGCTTAAATATAGGGTTTTTTTTATCTATTTGATAGATCGATACGTGATTTTGCTCCATATTCATTTCATTTAACATTGAATGATAACGAAGATTATATTAGATAAACCGTAAAATAGTGAAAGGATTCTATTTATTGTTCATAGTTGAATAAAGAGATTTAAATGGAAATAATAGTCTTATATCGTCAAAAAGTAATGATTACTGCTTAAAAATATTCAATATAAAATTATAGCAAAATTCAGGAAATAGCAGAAATCTTGAGAAACATGCACAAAATCTACGATCTGATGTCCTTTCCATTCCTTTAACATTGATTTTTCCTTCATAGCCAAGTTTCCATATCATTTCACGCTTTGAATACAATATAACTTACCACTGCAGAAGCAAGTCCAGCAAATTTTTTAGATGTGTCCCATACGCGAATCTCGCCTTCTTGATCTACAGCACTGCTGCCAGATATTAAAACGCCTTCGGGTAAAGGAAGAAGAGCTGTCACTTCACCCTGAAAGCGTTGAACTAGTTAAAAACTTGTTAAATATTAGTAAATATATCATTCAAAATAAGTATTGTAGATGATTTCCAGCATTATAAGATTCTCGATTTGCACATTGCTATATAAACTTGCGGAAATATATTTTAAATCTTTTTGTAGTGACACTTTTATTATTTCATTTTTGTGATTATTATTCCCAATAATCTCAAAAATGTAATATTTTAATAAACGAGTTTAAAATTTCAATGCTAAGGTTAAATAAACGTTTAATAGAGAATTTTTGCATACTATCGCAGTGATGCTGTGTCCTTGCATTAAAGCTGAAAAATTGACTACTTAGTCAATTTTATGAATTTATTTAAATTTATACTCTGGGAAAATAAAGATTAAAATTTATTGTTCGCATCATATGAAAGTTATCTTACAAAAATTATTATCAAGCAATAATGTTCTATAAGAATATCATTAAAATAAAGTTCAATAAAAACATTAACTAATTGTCTTAAAAGTTTAAATGCACAGACGAATCGGAATGTTTAAAAACTGGAACAAGTGGCCCAAGATCATCATATGATTCAGACCTGCAATGAAAGCGACCTAAATTATAGTAAAATTTCTTATGATAATAAAATTGTATGTTATTTAATTATTCTTATGAATCAATTATATGAAATCATATGAAAAAACAGGGTAGTCATAATTAGCATGACATCAAATTATATGAAAAACGTGGGTAGCCATAAAATAACTTTCTATATTTGTAAGTATCTAATTATTCCATTAATGAATGGAATGAAACCAAATTTCGTATACAAAATGTGGAAGAAAAGGGGATATAAATTCCTATAAAAATATCAGCATCAAAATGTATCGATAGGAGATATCTTGAAGTTGTCGAAACCGAAAACAGGTTAATAATAATAATGAATACATAGAAAATAGATTATGCAAATTTTCATAATTGCTTGAATAATAAAAATGGCATGTACTGTATGAAACTCACAACTAATCAGCCTTTATTACCCAGCATAAGCGTGCCTTGAACCTCGTATAACCAGGATGGTGGATGGCAGGCTTGAGTCCCCTCCAAGCTTCTTGTGTGACATGTTCAAACATATGGTCATTTCCCACTTAGCCCCAATCGTTTTTTGTTAAATATTTAGTATTTAAATGGATCATTGCTTTTCTTATCAGTTGAGACAGAGTTTTTCTTGATTTAGTTTTATTAAATATTTGTCTAATTATTGAAGTTGGAATTTGTAATCGATGAGTTGAAAAAAGAGAGAAAAAGATAGAATCTTTGTGTATAATTTTTTTATGTAATTTTTTGGAAATTAATTTTTTTTTATTTATTTATTTTATGTTATTTTATATTTTATTTTATTTATTTATTTTACTTTATTTTATTTTATTTATTTATTTTACTTTATTTCATTTTATTTATTTATTTTACTTTATTTCATTTTATTTATTTATTTTACTTTATTTTATTTATTTGCAATTCTACTTTTTAATATTCACTTTTTATATATTTTAATCAAATTAATGCAATATAAAAACTATTAATAAAATAAATAATATGCGGATTTTTGATTTCAGATAATTTTTCTATTACTTATAGTTTAGTGTGATCGTCTGAACTTTCATAAGCTGTTAGTTTTATTTTCTTTTGCCCCCTTCCCCAGACAAAATTCTGGGTGTGTAACCTTCCCTGTGTACAAGATATTGCATCTGGTCGATGATGTTTTCTACTGCTGCACATAAACTGTCCCTCTGGATATTTGTAATACTCCGTCTCATATTCTCTTTCAAGGAACGCTGGTCTGTAACGCCATCAACATACACAATAGTCTTAATGTACACCGTCAACCATAACTCACATGGGGTGATGCCCGGATAACAAACTAGCCATTCCGTCTGATAATGTTGGCTGATAACGCTCTCATCTAATTAGAAGTCCTAGTAGGACAACCCCGCCAAAAGCTCTAATATAGGAGAGTTTTAGTACTTTTATACGGAACTCATATCCCCATGCCTTTCATGGTCTGTATATGAAATTTGGTTTCATTCCATACATTAGTTTTATTTGCAGATGCCTTCAAACGTGGAAAATTATTTTATGGCCAACTGTACATTAAAAATGATTACGTTATTGTTTTATTTAAATACATGTGTATATTTCCGGGTTTCATTTTCTAAAGTATTCATTTCAGTGACTGAATCTTCTGAATATGATTTTTAAAAATGTAACAATTAGGAGATGCACAGCATAATAATGAATGACTGTATCAATAAATAAATATCGTCGAAACCAAAAAGAAAATTCTAACTCTACAGAGATACAAATTGAACTTACGTCGTGAGCTTTGAACTCTTTTGGATGAAAAATACTTTTCCGGAATCTTCGCTTAGGGCCCATACAGTGATAAAACCTCTAGAGTTTCCTGTAACTAATCTGCCATCTGAAAGGAACTCCATCGACAGAAAATTTGTCCCTGAACGCCCCTAAAATTTATAAAAATTTATGAAATCATGTCAACGTCTTATTACAATTTGAGATTAAGTTTTCACTTTACAGAATAAATAATTATTATCAAGGCGATGATACTAAATAGTTAAAGCAAGAAAACTCAAAACATTCAATCGATTGTATTTTCGATCATTATTCCTTGCCATCACACCTCCACTACCAAAATTGTCCCATTCCTTAATGTAACAGGGATAATTTCGTGTTCCTAACTGCTTCCATATGTAAATAAACTTAGAATTACCAGTATAACTAAACTTCGACTCATCAGTAAAGAGAACATGTGACCAATAATATTCACTCCAGTTCTAAAGTTATTTGCACCAATTAAAACATCCCTTTTGTTATAAAGACATTTCCTTGATTTTCTAGCAAAAAGATCTTTTTAATTATGCCTTCTGTTTACCGTTTGCCATGGTATAGCAGTGCTAGTGACGGCTGCAAGCTTTGAACTGGTAAGCAGTAGACTTCCTGTTACTATGGGAAGTTATTACCAGATATTGATCTTTAAAAGTAGTTGTAATTCGTTTACAACATTGTCCTGGTTTTCTTACAACAGTTCCATCATTTTGAAATTATTTCCATAACGTAGAGACTGTCTGCCTTGAAATATTCAGACATATGGCTGTTTCCATAACTGGCAGCTGTGCTTCTAAACGGCCTACGAGTTACCACTTCATAGATTCTTCCAAATGATACTTCAAAGCCATAACAAACCGATTTGGGTCCTTACACATTGAAATCAAACGCTGTGTTACAGAAATTCTCTCAGATATTTATTTTTGCGCAAAGCGCTTGATTCAGCGTTGGACGATGCAAACCTAGCTTTGCATATCAGAAACCGTTTGAATACTTTTGATTAGATAATGCAAATTAGGCTCGTTTTTCCCACATTCTCTGCAAACATGGATCGCATAGATAGGATATTGCATTGAATATCATTATTTTTGGGTATGTAAGGTTAAATTTGGACATAAGTGTATTTCTCATCATTGATACTTCAAGAATGTTCGCTAATTACACTTATATTTGTCGACTTATATTTTATGTCTGAAAGGGAGGTAAATTAATGTAAGGCAGGTTCCTTTTCCTTTCAATTCATTAAAAATTGCACTTACCGCTGACTTTTTAATCTTTTCTATTCAGAGCACCATTACCATCTTTTAGCCAGAATGCTAAATGTTGTCTCCCATATGTTACTATGATATCGTCCTCTAACGGATGAAAGGCTCCACCAAGAAGAGATTGTCCTGTCTTCAAAGTAGAACATTTGGTTTAATCTTAAGTGTTTAATATGAAATTTAATAAACGTTAAATATTTAAAGCATTCAAAGCATTTATTGACATACTTAATAAAAATGTTCAATAAACTTATTAATAAAAGCGTTTGCAATAAGAGTTTTAATCTGTAAATCACGTCTTTAAATTAAGTAAATCACGAATATTTGTTTAACAATATTTAAACTTGAATCTAGATTCTAAACACATTGTACACTTGTTGTGGTAGTTTGATTAAAAATATTTATAGTTTGTATATTGAAAATTAAATTACTATATAATATATGAAATTCAAAATTTAGAATTCAAAATTATAAGTAGAATCATCGCGCATTTAGGCATGATGCGAATTCCAAAAAAGAAAAATTTATTTTGGATATTTTTATATTTATGTTAAATTTTCTTTTTACTAGTCATCTGCAATTAACACAGTACAAATTTTGAATAATATTCGTTCAAAATTAATAAATTAAATTCTCGTATTCAATAAAACCTAAAAGATAATCATAAGCATCATAGTTAAATTTTCTAGAATTTTTTATTGGAGCCAGTTTTAACTGTTTTATGTAACACAAAAGGACACTTATATGATTAATAAATAATTATTTTAACAGTTATTGAACTTCGTTCAATTATATCTCTGTTCACTTCTGTTCATTACAGGCTAATCAAAATAACACCACACACATCTTTTAATACTAATAAATTCTTTAAAAACAAAGAAATTATGTTAAATATTTTTTTATCATTATTGAATTTAAGAATATATAAACAAAGAATTGAATTGCAAACAAATATTAAATAAATTTATCATTTTAACTTGGGTTCAGGTAATAAAATTGAAAATCCAAAAAGATTAAGAGATAAAAATGACTATAAAATATTTTTTTTAAGTATTTGATAGAATTTCCATTATCAATTTCGTCAAACACTGAAAATATACTGACTATACGTACAATAAAAAAAATGATAATACATAATATATAGTAAATAAATGATATAATAATAATAATATATAATATAATATATATATAATATTTTATTATACTTATAGACTATATATATATAATAATAATATATAATAAAGTCTATAAATATAATAAAAATACATTTAAATACATTTATTATGTATTCTTTTCTTTACACTAATCGATAAAATATACATTAATTTATATGGACAGAATTATTTCATTGAATTTAAAGCTTATTAGGAATTATACATAATTGATAACTCCTCATTCTCAAGATCTATAAATCAATACCATAATTAATTTACTAGCGAGCTAAAATAATAAAAAAAAAAATTTATTGCCACATAACATAAATATTCAGATGCAAAAGATTAACATCAAAGAATTATTTGGTTGCCATGGAAACACATCGCACTTCAGCCAAAAGCAATTCGCTGTACTAATTTCGAAAGCAAATATATTCCATGAAATTAATTGAAATAGATTTTTATTTGTTGCTCTAAATATCAGGAAATGGATCATGGAAATATTAATTTCGATCTTAATTATTTATAGTAATATATCGTGTTAGCTACTTAGGGTTTTAAATATTTGCATAAAAGAAATAAGATTATGTAGAGTAATTTTTATGGTTCAAATAATTAAACCTGTATAAATGGTTTAAAGGGGCAGGGTTATATATATATTATATACTATATACTATATTATATTATTAATATTAATACTATATTATATATACCAATATACCAATATACAATATAGTACATTATATTATTAATATTAATAATAAACATACACTATTTGAGTGTAAAATAACTCAAAATATCGTGTTTCTACAAGTGATTGCCTGGAATTGTTAGTTGTATTTCCAATCCATAAAATTATGGGAATTGTTTTGAGGAGTGGGTTTTTCGTCTCCTGGAAGACTTTCAATTATTCTTTTTAGTTAATTTTCTTTAAGTTTCTTTTACGAGCATTTTTATACATACTATTTATTAAATTTCGTTCAAGAGCTAATAACTATATAATTAACTAATGTAAAATTGTTCTAAAAGTTCGTCTGTTGAAATAAAACAACTTTATTTCAAGATGAAAATGATATTTTTCAAAAATAGAAAATCGTTTGGAATTCTATAGGTTTTTTTTTAATTTTTTTTTTTTTTAAGATTTTTGTTATGTGTTTTGTTCTTACATATAATATTAAATTTTTTGGGTAACCAGTATATCGACTCAGCTGATTACATTTTTCTTTTTATATAAATTCTAGTTTAAACGTCTTTTTTTAATTAATTTCTTTTACTTAATGCTGGAATTTTTATGTACAAAATATTAATTAAAAAAGCCAATCTATTTTTGAGCTTTTTAAGTATTAAATTTTGCTGTCTCTTTTAACCTTATTGTATCACTTCTTTTCAGATGAACCCGGTAATTCAGCTAGTAAGAGACAAGGGAAAAAATATGACTTCAAGTCATGTAGCATAGTAAGTGACCTAAAATTAAAAATAATAATAGAGATGCAATAAATTTAAGTTTGCTAGGAACTAACGAGTGGCTCATTTTACCTACTATAGGAATTGATGATGTTTTCGTATGTCGGGCATTTTTATCTAAATCATTCCCCATTTGAACAACACAGATTTAGCAGATTCAGCTTTGTCACAAGTTTATCGTTTCCCACATGAGATATGTCACACAAACATGCAATTTACGATATAACAAATTTGAACTACACTCCAGGAGGGAAACATCTGAGGATTGCACCCTCTTCCCCTCACCTTCGAGTTCAACGGAAGGGCATTCTGACCTACAAATTTATCATGGCTATTCCTTATATACACACACGGTCGCTTCGGAATCATTTGATAACTTTCGGAGTTAACAACCGAGCATGGGCATTTCATTCATTCCAGTGAAATTTATTTTATAGCCTGTATTCGAGGTTAAACTGCTTTTTCAGCCAGTATCGTCAATAGTTGTCTTTGAGTTTACACATTCCAGCTGGTGTAAACTGTACTTACCAATAATGTGAGACACGCTGGCCCATCAGTACTTGCTTGTTAAGACCTAACGACGAATTGGACCGCCCTTCGAATATAATTTACATTTTGTGTGTTTACATAGAAAATAACTTTTTACACCATGTTACACAATAGGTGACGCGTGAACGAATAGTTTTTTAAATTTTCTTATCCTCTCAATTCTTTATGCTTGTTCCTTCCCTCTTATGTTTACTAAACGCCCCTAAATACACCCCCCAGTGTACGTCTAAAAATTGTGGTGGAAGCACTAACCTGCTAACATTGAATCTGCTAAAAAACTGCCGTTCTATAGGCAAATTACCTCAGATTAAACCTCCTCGGATTTTAAATAAAACTACAAAAAAATATTACTTTATATCACAACCATCTCAATGTCAATTCATTTTTTTCAGCATTACATTGTATTTGTTTATTTTTTAACTGTATTGCCTTAGCAACAATATTTAAAAATTCATGTGATTGCGTTGTCTAAAAAAATTGTGGTGGAAAGCACTACCTTCACAACACTGAATCTGCTAAAAATTGCCGTTCTATAATATATTACCTCAGATTAAAATGTCCAACAACAACAGTATATAAACCATAGAAAAATAAGTACAAATGCATACTAAAATATTCCATCAACAAGTTTACTGTCATCAGTATTACAACAAGACCTTTAAATAAAATCACGGAAAAATATTACTTCATATCACGACCATCTCCAATGTCATTTTGAGGAATAAAAAGTTTTTAAAATTTATTTTTTAACTCTTTCATTTTTTCAGCATTCCATTGCATTTGTTGCATTTCAACTGCGTTACCTTAGCAACAATATTTTTTTAAAAAGTCACATGATTGAATTGTTGAAAACAGCATTATGTTTTTTTGCTTAACGTTATTTGCCAACTTACCCATTCGCAAAAGCAACAATATTTTTTAAAAAAAGTCACGTGATTTAATTGTTGAAAATAGCATTATATTTTTGCTTGACGATATCTACCAACTTGCAATACAAAAGAACTACTTAGATGACATGTTAGCATATAAAACGATGCTTCGATCAAAAGCACTCTCTTGGTTTAATCTCAAAAGTAAACATTATTTCTCCCCATTATACCGCGACTGTTTTTATTCCAATAACTGAGACTCTCGATTCGCATTTAATGTCATGAAATATTGATCTAGAGATGATTACGTTCTAGAAGTGGCTTTTCTATGAGGACGAGGAGTAAAGCGACAACCTCATTATATCAGTGAAATGTATTTGATGATAAGCACATAATGATGACAGCTTAAATCCTCATTATATGCTATGGAAAACTTTTTCCGATGGAACGCTTGACTTTTCGTCCAAGGAAGGACGAAAATCAATGTTCTTGACAAAAGAACGTTTTGATGTTTCGCGGGAAATAATAGCACGAAAAGACATTTGTATAACACAATTTTGGAGTGTGTTTTTGTATAAAATAACTTTAAAAGTTGGATTAGTATGTTGGACGATTTAGCTAAACTATTTGTTTATGCTTCGATAGTTTTATATCTAATAATAATATAAAAGTTTTTGATAAATACGAGAATAATACGTTTTAGAAGATGAACTTAAAGATACTTAAAGATAGAAGAAGAAGAAGAAACCAATAATTAAGAAGTACTTAAAGATAGAAGAAGAAGATAGTAATTAAGAAGAATTTAAAGATAGAAGAAGATAGTAATTAAGAAGTACTTAAAGATAGAAGAAGAAGAAGATAATAATTAAGAAGTACTTGAAGATAGAAGAAGAAATAGAAATTAAGAAGTACTTAAAGATAGAAGAAGAAGATAGTAATTAAGAAGTACTTAAAGATAGAAGAAGAAGAAGATAGTAATTAAGAAACACTTAAAGATAGAAGAAGAAGAAGATAGTAATTAAGAAATACTTAAAGAAAGATAGTACTTAAAGATAGAAAGAAGAAGATAGTAATTAAGAAGCACTTAAAGATAGAAGAAAAAAGAAGATAGTAATTAAGAAGCACTTAAAGATAGAAGAAGAAGAAGTTAGTAATTAAGAAGTACTTAAAGAAAGATAATACTTAAAGATATTTGTTCATTTAAAAAAAAAAAAATGTTGTTAAATAATAATTTTTAGAGCTGACTTATTATCAGGAACACAGATTTGATAATTAAATCATTTCAAATATTTTTATTTTAAAAACACTACATCTACACCACAATTTTCCTTTCATTGGGAATTGTGGTGTAGATGAATTGATGTTAAACATATTGCTTTTATCATGCATCAGCAATTAAAGGCTAGATAGACATTTGCCATTGCTAGAAAGGCTGAGATAGCTATTTGACACTAGAATAGCTGAGATAGTAATTCACCATTAGAATAGTTGAGATAGTCATTCGCCCCTAGAACGGCTGAGGGGGCCATTCACTATTAAAACAGCTGAAATAGACATTCAGTATTAGAATTGTTGAGGTGTCCATTCTCCACCAGAACGGCTGAGATAGCTATTCACCACAGGAGCGGCTGAGATAGTTATTCGTCATTAGAATTGCTGAGATGTAGCTCATTCATCGCTGCCCAAGGTGAATAAATGGACCACACTACATAATCCTACTGCAAACATTTGGAAATCAAACAATCTATACACCTGGCCGCTCCAGCCTATTTCTTTTAATATGATAATAATAATTTTTAATTTTTATTTTTACAAATTTCAAAAATTAATCAATAATATTTGAAAGGATTTAATTATCAAATTTGTGTTCTTGATAATAAATCTGCTCAAAGAATTATTATTTAACAGCACTTTGAAAAATATGCAAATATCTTTAAGTATAATATTTGCCTCAGAAATATACAACACAACGCATTCATGTATTTCTTTATGAAGATGTAATAGAATTCAATTTTATTCATATATTATGTAAAATATACTACACACTTCTATGTTTCTATGGTTCTACACGCATGCTTCTATGATGCATTTTCAAACGTCACTGATATAGTTAATGAAAATCGATATTTTGAGCTATTCCTGTAACAAAAAAATTCCTTCAACGAGAATGAATTTTCCTCGACTTAATTAAAAGAAAATTTCCGATTTTCTTTATTTTTCTCGACTATTTATATCACCTTGCTGGTTATGAGTGATTTATGTCAAGGTTTAGCACTGGACATCGCAACGTCGCTGTGTTTAGCGCGATTAAAAGCACCGGAAATTGTAATCCGATAGAATCTGTTCTCTTTTTCTGTTTATCGCTGCTTCCGTCCAACACTTCCGGATCCATACGTCTTGAGAAAGGATGGCATTGAGTTTTAATGTAGTAAAATCATTTTACGTCTCCAATATTTCAGAAAAAATGAGGGAGTCTTTTTCGTTAAATATTAATAAACATTTTAACTCTTCTTAGAGTTAAAATGTTTATTAATACTTAACAAAAACGTTAAAATGAAAAACTACCTACTAACTATCGTACTTCGTTAACATGTAAAACTACCTACTAATTATCCTATTGCGTTAACATGTAAAAACCAACTACTAACTATCCTACTTCGTTAACATGTAAAACTATTTTTACTAACTATCGTACTGTGTTAATATGTAAAACTACCTACTAACTATCGTACTTTGTTAACATGTAAAACTACCTACTAACTATTCTATTTCGTTAGCATGTAAAACTGCCTACTAACCATCCTACTTCGTTAAAATGTAAAATCTGCTTTCACTGTCAAATTTTTCTATATTACAAAGATATTATATAAAAATTATATTCATATAATTTTATAGTTCTATAAGATGGTCTATCATTTCGTTAAGACGATAATTAAAAAGACCCTTAGAGGCTCTTTTTCTTTTGAGGATGCTACCGCAAAAAACAGTCACAAGCCATGGTACGATCATATTCATGACGTCTCTGAGTTGGATGTTGGCATTGCTACGGCTTTTCTGTGGTCACAATTGTCTCCACAAGCACGTTCACAGAATTAAACTGGACTCCAGACCCTATCTGTCTCTAACTAGGAAGAAATGGATATGTCTCACCTTGCTTCCTGTTATGCACTGCCTCCTGTTTCTTTATGGAAGCGCTATTGGATTGTCAGACTTAAGTTGATAGATTAACTTATGTCATTTGTTTCTATCTTATTCTTTGTATTTTTTTTTTCCATTTTTATGATATCTGTTGTCCGGTAAACTTGCCATTGGAAGTATAAAAATTCAAAGTGTACAGCTAATAATCTGCTACTAGAGGAAAAGATGAAAGAATGCCTAGTAGGCTTATATTTGTGCCACACATGAAGACAACAAGGAAAACACAAATACAGCCATCGCAACAAAATTGAAGCAAATTGCCTAAGTGCATGCCAATCTACCATCTTAAGTAGCTTTAGTTTAATTAAAGGAAACAGACCGCATAACGTTCTTCTCCGTAAAATCATGACCTGGCTTCCAACGAAGTTGTAACTGGCTAACTCAGAATAAGACTTTTAAAAAATTATATTTCTTAGTGAATGATTACAATAAGGATATTGTAATCATTCATCAGAAAATAAATTTAATAATAATTAATTATAATTATTATTAAATTATAATTAATTATTATTAAATTTAATTAAGATCGAATTAGAAAAAGGATTTCCTTCATAAATATAAAATGAAAAATGACTAGCTAATCGATCTTTATTGAATAATGCATGGTACCGTTTAAATACATTTACATGTAAATGTATGTAAAAATATTAATGCATACAAAACTCAAAAATGTGCATCTTTTCATTTATAGGATTTGCAAAATGACTATGATTGCTTCAAGCATTTTTAAGAAAAAAGATAAATTGTCAGAAGATATTTAATATTCTTTTGTTGTTATTGTTAAAAAATAATATGGTGATAGAAACAGAACGCTGCCTGCTAAGAATTCTCTAGGTTTTTCCCTTACGTAATAAGAAACTGAGGAATAATTACCCTAAAAATCCTTTTTCTCCTTCAAAGGCAAAAATGCTGATAAGCTGAAATTGTGGTTTTTTAATAAAGCTACTTACAAGAGAAGTAAGGATGAGTCTTTTTATTACTAGATCAAATCTTTGAGTTAAATATTAATAATTCAATTTAGTCAGATTGGAATAAATCTCAATTCCTAGAAGTGTACAGATCACTTCTTGTTTTAGAACTGCAAATTTAAATGAATCGGATCTTTCATATACAAATGTAACGAGAACAAACTGTTGTTTCTCTCTTATTGATTTACATTTTGAAGCATCGACTATAACCTCTTCAACAGGCTCGCTAGTCAATGAAAATTTATGCAATTCGAAGTTCAAATGAGGTAAGCTACGAATTTTTCTAAAAACGAAATGGAGATTTATTCCCATACAAAATGGGAATAAACTTCCATTTATTAGCCTCCACATTATCCATTCCTCCATTTTTAAATCTCCTTCGTTATCCCAAATTCGGTACAGTTTCATATAAAAGTCTGTCAACCTGACATGACTTAATGTAAATAAAACTGTTAGCAGATTCGGCCTATTATAAATAATTGTAAACCAATAGGAGAATATATATCTCTCCTTATTAAATAATTATATTTTTTTCAAGTATTTTTAAAGTTTCTTTTACTTAATAAATATTATATATGCTGCTTCATGTTAAAATACATTTGTTTCATACTTTAACTAATAAGAGTTTAAATTTGCAAAATATCGCAGATTTCATAGGTAAATTTGCAATTTATTTTTCATGTCAAAACCAGCTTCAAATTCAAACGCATCCACGTCTGTTATATAAAAGCATAGTTGAAATGCTACTACAAAATTTAACATTGCATTTTGGCAATCATTTTAAGTGGAGACTTATGTTTACGACCAGCTACTTAGAAAATAAAACGTCAATTCAGTGCAGTTGAAACGCAATTTCTACGTAGATAAATTTCATTGGAATTCTCAAACATGCTTTATTCGCTTAGAAATCGATAAAATTTCAGAACAATCGTCAGAGATTTCTTTGTATTTCTTGCAAATAGTACAAAAACGTGTCCAACGCTAGCTGAAACGGAAGTTTCGCTTTTAAAATTGTTAAAAAGCGAGTTTAAGCGATAGTAATCACACAAACATTTTCGGTAAGCTGTCTTCACGAAAGAATTACATTTAATAAGGTTGTCTTACTTATTTTTGCAAAATCTTCTCTATCTAAAGAAATCTTATAAATAAATTTTCTTGGTGGTGCTTAGAAATAACAATTAGAATTGTAGCTTGATTTATGTATAAGTTATTCTTAAATATCTCTTAAAATTGTAACCAATAACTGACTTAATAAAATTGTAACCAATAATTGGTTTAGTAAAATTGTGGTCAACAATTGATTTAATAAAATTGTGATCAACAATTGACTAATAAATTTGTAACCATCAATTGGCTTGATAAAGTTTTAATCGATAATTTATTTAATAAAATTTAACCAAATGTACCTCGAAAGAAATAAGTTAACAGCTCGAATCATGGCTCAATTACAGTGTCCCCAACAAGATTTCAAGTCAAACAGGGTTGTATTTCAGCATTAGAATCACACTACTATAGGCTCTAAATGTTATTTCAGCGTCACAAATTAATTTATTTGGCTAAAGATAACGAAAATATCTACCTAACTTTAAGATAGTAATTAATGAATTCATGTTATATAAAGAAGAAACGAGTAAAGTAACATTAAATGGATTATTGATCTAATGGATATCTGACAAACACATTATTCGACTATATCTGGACAAACACATTATTTGACTATTATTAGTCTTGATTTTGTTAAAATCCTAATTTCATATCGATTTAAGACAGTGAGATGTAAATGAAATTTGAAATTAATGAAAATAAATGCTACTTTTAGAAGAAAAAAAAGTCAATTCTCTCCGAGAATTTCTTTTATTTAAACTTCCGCATGAGATTCGTACAACTTACCGTTGCACGAGTAACTTCTGTATCATTCTTGCCAATCCCATAGAGATACAATAGTATCTTGGAGACCTTCCAGAATCATCATCATGGAACCCTGAAGGAAAAAAAGATATTCTGAGGAATAAATTTATAAAGTAAAAAATATATCTACATATTCACGTTTCATTACAAAAAACCTATGACAATTTTCTCTGAAGACATTCCTTTAATGCTTCACATGGATAAAATTTCAAGTCATATGGATTTCCCCATAAATGTTTTCAAATGTAGGGCCTGAATGGCCGTGTGGCTAGCGCTCTGGCGCTCCGTACCACAGGTTTCGGGTTCGAGTCCCGGTGGTGCCATGGATGTTTGTAGTGGTTCGGAATCCACTTTAAACCGTAGGTCCCGGTCCTAATAGGATCGTAGAGCGTTGCGGGGGCATTGTTACTCCGCGTCCGTATCTTCAAGTTACACGCGCCCCCCTGGGTAATGCAAAGTGAGTAACGTCTGTGCAGCGCTTGCCTTAAGGCATCCAAGACCAAGCTGTCTAAAGTGTTTGCCAGCTGCATTGGAAAAAAATGTTTTCAAATGTTTCTTCGAAGAAATTAAACGATACATTACAGTCATAGTCATAGTCATTTAAAGTAAAATGAATTCTTAGTCAAAATAAAAATGCTATCTTACTTCCCATGAAAATACGGCACCAATTATATCACTCTCCAGTTTTCCTTGACCAATTACAGCCAATGTTGTCAAGTCGTCCGCTCTCCAGACCCGAATATGAGCCTGCAATGTGTATTTTATACTGTTAAAAGATTATACGTTTCTAAAGTAAAAATAAATAATTTCTTACCATATAGATGATAATTTCACAAACACACAATATAGTTTTTACAATATAGTTGATTATCTTCTTTTTCTTTATTTGACAAAGTTTTTAAACGAAACTAAGCCACTTTCTGAAACATTTTTGATACAGAATAAAAATATTTATTGATATGATTTCAATTTATTAACATTTTATTAACAATAAATAATTGCTATAAGCAAGATAAAACTACTATTTTTATGTAGATAAATATGATATATAGTATCGAAAGGAGTTATATATATTTCACAAAATATAAATTTCTTTTTTAAAAAAATTCAAAAATATTTTAATTAAGTATTGGCTTACTTAGTTTACTTGCAAACGTAGTTTCATAATACAATAGAATACATCAAAGTAATATACTTAAATGTTCAACAATAACGTTATGTGGATGTAACGCGTACCTTTTTTTCGTAGGTTTCTTTTATTAAAGGCTTAAAATATCCATTATGAGATTATAGTATGTGCATTATGAAGTTAATAATATGTAACTTCCTTTAATACCACTTATATTTTACGAAATTCACCGACTATTTTATGTAATGAAAGTGAGTTTTTCTGTCTTCAATGTAACTTGAAAAAGCCTTTTATCAGTTTTTTATACTTATTGTGTAAAAATTATTCTTTAGAGAACTATACATTTTGAAAAACAAAAATCAGATTTAAATAAGTTCAAACAAAATATATGTTTGTATTTTTCCGATCATGTAATGAAATTTATAAAAAAAAATAAAGTTCATCTGATTTACTTATATTTTAATTTGCCTAAAAGCTGAACATTTATTATCATAGCCTGTTTGTACTATAATTTTGGATCTCTCTTAGACTACTAATGCATTAAATACAAAATTTAGGGTAACTGAAAAAAATTGTTGTTTATATAGTATGACATAAATAATAATAGTACGATATAAATAATACCTAAGTATATGATAAAGGGCCTGATAGAGACTGGTAGAGTAACCAGCGCTTTCGAGAGCGATGCCACAGGATCTCGACCGGCGGTGCCAGGGATGCTTGTAGTGGTTGGAAATCCACTTTAAAAACGTAGGTTCTGGTCTAATATTACTTTTGGGGCGTAGGGCTGACGACCCTACCCCGTAAAAAAAAACAACATCTTTTGTTTCGGAATATGGCAGAAGGCCTTCGCCTACTATGAGGCTGTCGAACCAATGAAGAAGAAGTATATGGTGACATTTTCGGGTTGTTTTACTAATCCATTTAATCTTACTTATTTGTGTCTTCCAGAATTGTAGCCAAAAGATTAAAAATAATCTAGAAAAAGTAATGAAAGACAATAAAATAACCCATTCGAAGCAGAAAAACAGAATATATCTGACATAATTATTGATGATCTTTGTTTAGACTTTTACACAGGTTGTTTCGTTCAATGTGCTAAGTATAATAGAAACCTCAAACTTGCATATGTACTAAATAAATTACGTATTCTTACAAATCCAATTAAGTTCAGGATCAATATGAGTCAAATACTTATGGGACCTTGAAAATAACTGTGATTCATTTTATGAGAAATGTAATAATATATATTGGTAATATTTTTGCATTCATTCAGAAAGGTCTACCATTCACTTAAAAGAAACTAATTATCTTAAAGTCTTCACAGTAGAATTTATTGTTTGTACACAGTTTCATAGTTTATTAAATATTTACATCCCAGAAATATTTATACTAGAAAAAGTTGCTATAAATTACTATTGCATTTATAACAATTTTCTCGAATAGTAAATCCAAAAATCTAGTGCCTTATTCCGAAACTTTCTTTCATTTTCTTTTATTGGAAAGAAAGTCTCGTTTTCAGATAGTCCATTTTCGCGTTCAATCTTTTAACGGATTTTATGAAAGAGAAGAGAGACGGAAAAAGAAGAAAGGGTGCGTAGCAAAAATTTCAGCTTAAACAAATGGAAAAGTGTAAGGAAGAAAGGGTCTAACCTGAGATTTGTTATCGATCCCTGTGCCTTGCCCAGTTGCCAGTACATCGTCGTGTGTATGGAGGGCCATGCTGAAAAGGACAGTCAAAAAGTGAGTAAAAAGTCGGTCAGAATATATCATCACTATGGTAGTTTTGTATTGATAACTTCTCTAATAGTGTATATAGTCACGATATAATCTTTGTTCACCTACCGATACATTATTTATAAAGTAAAACTTTCAAAATAACTTTTAACGATAAAATGTAATAAAATAATCTAATATTGCAAAATATAATATTCAAATATGTAAAAGGTAATGCAAAATGTAATATTGAAAATGTAGGGAAGAAATAAATTAAAGCCATATTTTTGTACATTTAAGTAGGAAATGATTTGAAAGAAGAATGCAATTATACATAGCATGGATATTCACGTTTCATAAAAAGAAATATATTTTTAAAATTACTTCACTAATTAAAGTTATTTAATGATAATCATAACTTATATTATCTATCTATACTACTTACAATCATATAGGATAATACATAAATAATCCTAATTTTATGTATTATTTTTTTTTGAATAATAATAATTTTATCTTGAAAAATAATTATATTCATAAATTAAGAATGTAGTGTGTAAGTTGTGCAACTGGATTGTAACTGGGTTTGGTTGGGTTGATATATTTGAGGCACAGGTTGGAGAACTCACAGCTTTATTTACACACACACAAACATCACAAACATACAATTATAGACATATAATATTTAACACATTTAAAGACATATAATTATAGATTCATGGAAGGATTCCACTTCTAAGTCAAAAAACCGATGCTCAACTACGCGCAGGATGGGCGAAATATACGTCCTCTCCAGATGAAAGTCTGTAGGGCAACTGACCATTTCTCTTGAATACCACAGGGGCGCACTTGCCAGGGCGTAGGAGGAAACATGGTTATAATATTATATATAATAAATAGCTTTATTATATACTATAATGTGATATTTTTACAGTATGAAAGCTTTTACAATGCACCTACATTTGCCATCTTTGAATGAATTCTTTCAAGAATGACATTTATGGAGGAAGTTACACCCTCATACCTTCTTTTTCCTCATATCCAATTGCGGTACATTACGGCGTACAGATTTATCGTATCCATCGCCTTGAATAGACATGGAAGACTTCTTTGGCTGTCCAGGAATCCAACTCGTTAAATCCTCGTTAAATCGGAATCCAACTTGTTAGTTAAATAATTAAGTCCGAATATTAAAAAAAATTGGTTTGTGTTTACTTGTAAAGTTTAGAGTTTCAGTGATATCAATAAAATTAATATTTTTTAATAAACATATTTATGAATTGTCATCTGTTTCAAAAAAATAGATGGAGACTTTAATGCGATTATATTTTTATATCCAGATAAAATCCAGATAAATCCAGATTTTTATAATAAAAGTATAATAATAATAATTGTTATAGTATTTTCTTTTGTTTATGTGTTTTTATTTTTCAGAAATACTAATTCAGAGGCAGATCTCGTGATAAGTTCTTCTGTTCCATTTTTTATGTTATGAAAAACATTCGGGTTAAAAGCGATTTTAAAAAGTGCGTTGTTGATAATACATATTTAACCCACAAATATAAAAATTATACTCTATATTTCCAAGATTTTTGTATAACAATAACATTACGATGCTATGTCTAATAAATACTTTTGCTCACGCTCAATAGTCTCTTACGTTTTGAGCCTTGCAATCATTTTATTTAAAAATCACTTATGTAGTACCACACTCCATATAAAAAAACACACCTCCATTTCATCTTCTACAGGAACCTTTTTTATAGATTGAAATATTTCGACTGAATAACCATTTGTCACGCAATATCTTGGACTAGAAGTAAAATTTCTAATCACTGCTATCAATTCTCTATTAAAGAAAGAGATTTAAGCTCTTATTTCTTACTGTTACGTAAAAGCTTTATTATATAGTAACGAAAGTTTGAAACTTAATTATACACGAATTCCGCGAAACGTTTGTAGCTTATATCCAGCTGCACTGTCTGCTGTACCAGCTGCTTTGTCCAGTTGATCACAACAGAAGTACAAAAAGTAATAAATATGAAAAAGTTTGTCTTCAATTGGCTATAATTGAAATCATTTTAATAAAATGCAATAATGTGTTGAAATGTAATTCACAATAGGAAAAAAACAATACTTTTTTTGGACATATGTAGAAATTACTAAAGTTATATTTAAATATCTCTAATGCCTTATGGTGGGCTTCTTATCAATTTTCTTATATTAAAAACACCACAGAATGGGATACAAAATATAAAATGGCAATTAAATCCTAAAAGGGCACTATTAAGAGCTTTAAACTACTTATGGGCTCATATTTATCCTCATTTATACAGCCATTTTAAAAGTAATTATGGTAAGCCAAAAACACTTTTTAGTTTCTTTCTTACTTTTGTGTTACTAAACATTTGTGCTTCTATATTAAAAAAAACATTTTAAAAATTATTATAAATAATAAATGATTGTCATAAAACGCATTCATTTTGTAATTTGCTAATACTAGTTATTTATTATGTAGTTATCATTTATTGTACTTTGTGTATTGTTATTATTTATTGCAATTTTTGTATTGTTATTATTTATTGATAATGCATTTTAATATTTATTGTTATTGTATTTTAGTTTATATTTGATTTATTTGGCTGTATATTTAACCAGATTAATACAAAAAACATAAACCAAAATACGATAACAGTAAATAAACCAAAATACGATAACAAACCGCAAAAAAAATACGATAACAGTAAATAAACCGCATACAAAAATAAGATAACAATAAATAAACAGTAATAAATTTATTTATATTTGGTTTATTTGGTTGTATATTTGGTTTATTTATTGTTATTGTGTTGTTATTATTTATTGTTAATATTTATTTATTTTGTGTGTTGTAATAAAACTACTTTTTAAAATTATCATTATTTTTTTAAATAATTTTTAAACATTATATATTCCCAGAACTTAATATTTTGTAAACAATTAAATAACTAAATAATAAAAACAATTTTATGATAATAAAAATATAGGTTCACTTAAAACACTACAGGCTTTTTTGCACACACGGGAACCTAAAGAAAACCATTAATGTTTTCTTGTTTAATATTTTAGACTTAATTAAACAATCAACATCAATATTTTTCTTTTTTTCTTTTGTGTACTGTTTTAAACTAATGTATATACTGTTACGTGCTCGTAACACAGTTAAACACATGCATGTTCTCAAAGAGCTATCAAGTTTCTGGAATGAAATAATATTGGTATTTGTCAAGGAATAATTGGCACTGTAAATATTGATATTAAACAATCAACATCAATATTTTTCTTTTTTTTTCTTTTGTGTACTGTTTTAAACTAACGTATATACTGTTACGTGCTCGTAACACAGTTAAACACATGCATGTATTGTTTTAAGTGAACCCATACTTTTACCATCATAATATTTTTTATAATTTTTAATTATTTCAAATTTCTCAAAGAGCTATCAAGTTTCTGGAATGAAATAATATTGGTATTTGTCAAGGAATAATTGGCACTGTAAATATTGATATTGTACGTGTTTTAAACTTCCATTATAAATCAAAATAAATCTCTAATAATTATCTTTAAATAAATCTCTAAAATAAATAAATCTCTTACCATAAAATATCTTCTGTATGCCCTTGATAATGCCTTTGAGTGCCATTGGTGTAATGATGTAAAATGGCCATTGCACCAACATAATAAACAAGCTCTCCCGTAGTTAATATATAAAGATTCCGGGCAGGATCTAGGCCATGGTATCCGTGACTATTATTTATTAAGCAAAACATTTCCAATTTCAGCAAAATTTTGTGATTTTGTTATTATTAATTAACTATGAATTCTTATACAAAAATAAGAAAATGTCTGCGAGAAATAAGATTTCATAATGAAAACTTATATAAAGTGATTAGTGAAAATGGCATGATAAAGTTTGTTTTTCAAGAAAGTAAGGAAATATCTTATACCTTATTTACACCAAAAAATATTATAACTTCTACTGTTGAACTAATTATTTTATCTTCGCCTTAAATAAAATATGCACGAATATATAATTTAATTCGGGGTTTAAATATTGTTTTTATGTTCAAAAATTTCCTGAACTGTATCAAAAACATATTTTTAAAAAGTGTAACAAATTCTCTACTTCAGCTTTTAATAATTAAACTAGTCTACAGACAAAGAATTAAATAAGTCTTGGCTTAATTTATATATTTTAGTTTCATGAATATGGCTTCTGTTTTTGGATATTACCTTTTTTGTAGATTAGTTTTAATTAGTACTCTTAAATATAATCAAATTATACTTACTTTCTAAAAGTATAAATATAAATTCTATAGTTATGCATAAATATGTCTTTTATGCTATCCAGTGTGTTAAATGAAATAGATAAAATATTTTTTCTTTGTGTAATTATTTTATACATAATTTTTGGAAACTTAAAATATAATTTGTCTTTTATTTTCAAACAAAGAAATTATCCAAATATTATAAAATATTCCTTAGATAAACAAAATTTTTAAAATAAAGCAGCACAATTTTGTAAATAAAAACAACAACAAAATTTAATATAAAAACAACTCTAAATTCTAATTTAATAATTTTCTGCTTAAAACCGATCTAATAAATCTCATTTAAACAATCAAATTCATAGAAATAATTTATAAGCCGGTTTCCATTTTACATTAATTTTCAGTAATTATATTTGAATTATGAATTTATGAATTTGCAATTGCTATGTGCTGATAAATCCCAATTCCCTCTTGAAGTTCATTCATTTGAGGATTTTGAACTATCTTCTCGCCTTACGATACATTATATGTTGATATTAATTAATGTCTAGTAAATGAAATAGTTAATATATTTGTTAATAACCTTAAATAACAGCCTGACTCGTGGCTAAATGACAAAGTGAGCCGCTGGTGAGCGTGAGGGCTGAGGCTCAATCCGCTGGCGGCTTTGTTGTGACACTGTTTTAAAAAAACGAGACTCGATGGCGTTTGGGATGTTCAGCATCTTACCGAGTTAGTTGTACTACCTGGTGGGATTTTTCCGGGTTTCCTGTCATACGATACACAAATGAGGGGTAGTTACCCTAAATTTCGAATGAGGAGTAGTTCCCCATAAAGCGATTTCTACAATGTTTAGGCATATATTTGAAAGCATGTTCTTATCAATACATTGAAGATTTGTTTTTTTTTACACTTCGTTGAGGTGAGTGTAGAAAATTCTAACTCGCATAAATATGACTAAGTAATAGTAAAATTTTCAAAGCTTCTTTAAAAGATTTCAAAAGATAATCCCTCATGTTTAATCCACGATCAATGGATATAACTGCCTGTACTTCTTCTTCAGTTAATATTAAATGATAAACTCCACAACTTACAGACAGCGGAGTCTCATAGTCTGAAATGGAAATGAAAATCACATAGACGCTAACATTTCTAGAAGCGAGCCATGGAAGTTACCACCACTAGTTTCTCGGAAACTTGGTACGTTATTGTTGTTTGGAACTTTTTTGTGAATAAAAGAAGAAAAGAGCAATCAGAAAGGTTAGTTGCTTATAGTGAAAGCTGCCTTTGAACTGAAAACTGGCAAGAAAAAGATAACTATGTTTATTTTTATATCCGGATACAAAATCTGGACCTGGAAATCTTCTAGGGGTGAGAACCACTAGATGGTTAACTATTAGCACCTTAACACACTATTAACAACTTAACACCCTTACACTTTAACACACCATTAACACCTTATTTTAAAATTGCATCCTTAAATAACAATAGCGATGGTCAAATTGACAATGGCCAAACTGACACAAAATAGGATCAAAATGTGAATAAGCAGTTCAAAGGATACACCCATGCAATTTCTAAGCGTTTGTTAGGAGGAGCGTTGTTCGGAGTTTTCGCTTGTGCAGCGTCTTGTACTTTTTTTCCCGTTTTTGGCTTGAGAATTCCTTTTCCTGTCCGGATTTGCTTGCCCTTTAGAAGTCCGGATCGGCTTTCTGGGAGCTGGATATTTGGTCTGAGCTATGGGAGAAGAACGGATAGTTTCCAGAACTTGAGTAGTTGTCTCTTGGGATATTAGGTCATCCTTCACATTGTCTGAAAACGAAAAGATTTTATCATGAATCCTTAAAACATGATAGAGTTCTCAAACTATCATAGTAAATTAGATTATTTTTTTATCAATTTTTTTCTCTCATAACCTTGCTGTTTTTATTTATTATTTTTATTTTTGGGATAAAATATATTCATCGTGAAGATATAGTACCTTTTTTTTTTTTCTTTTCCTCATATAAATTTTTCGTTGGAATTTTTTATTTTATAAATCCCAAAGTACTACAGTCAAATGCATAAAACAATTCCTCTAAATTGCTTTTCAAAATTGCAATAGAGTAAATGAGTGAATAACAATTGAATGCACATAGAAAATTTATTTTTTTAGAAAAACATTAAATCTATTATTTATTTATTTTATTTTATTTTTAATTTTTATTTATTTATTTTATTATTATTATTATTTTTAAGTTTATAAGAAATCCTCGTGTACCACAAAGTATGCACCAGCCTGACATAAGTAAGTATCAAACAAATCAATGACAAAATAACAAAAACATCAAATAAATGGTAAATTTAAAAGGACACATAACACGTAAGATACAAAAATGAAAAAAAAAATATACAAAAGAGAAATAAAATAAAAGATAGAGAAGGTATTTAAGAAACATCAAAGTAGGAATTAACTCATTTTTAAAAAGGCTGTAAAAGCAGGCTTCTTGTTAACAAATTGACAAAACTTGGGGTTCCATTAGACTTTTGAGTTTAATCCTTAAAATTTTTCTAGGATGTTCAAGCCTGGAGCAACTAAAAACATTGTGATCGATATTCTGTACTCTACTTACATTGCAGCTGTAAAGACTAGTTGAACGTAGCTTAAATCTGTTTAAGTAAAAGTTAAAAATGCCATGTCCAGTCATAAAATGAAGGATTCTGAAATGAGTATAAAAAGGATGAGTCTTTGAGGAATAGAGGGGAAGTACTTCTTCGTGATAGAGGTATTGGATGATTCTATGTATAATATATTCCACAGATTATTGAGCTTGTCTTTAAGCGTATTTATAATGAGATTTTGGTATATTACCATTAAATTCAATGTCCCGTTTTGCGGCTTCTTTTGCGAGCCTATCAGTCTTTCATTGGCGTATATTCCTGTGTGGCCCCGAGCAAATTAAAAAAATACGGTGATATTTTTGTTCAGTAAAGATACTAAGAGTTTTTTAATATTAAAGATATTATTCTTGCGATAATTAAATTAATTTATTAGTGAGCATTTGCAATATTTTTCAGTGATTCTTGCGAAAGATAATACAGCGAATCCGTGCAAATTGCATAAGATAAGATTAATGAAAACAAAACTGGATTAACTTTTAACTATTTTTTTTTCTATAAATTATTACTAATAAAAGATTTCACAATTAAGCTGTGAAATACGTTAAAATAAAATAAATGCATTTATACTAAATTCCTTATATAAATTTATAATTAACCATGGAAAAATGCTGAAAAAATGCATGTCCATTAAGTAATAAACGCATGCTGGAATAATTAAAGAAACTCAAAAGAAAGCAACAATTTAAGGGAATTGCATCACTTAGTATTGAGTTACTTATAAAGATAATTGTTTTTATTAACATTTTTACTCAATGCCGAAAAAAAAAAGAGTGTTATTTCAATGAAGTATTATGGAAAAAACACATGTATGTTCATTAATAAATAAAAACATAATTTAATAATTAACAGGACTCAAGAAAAAGCAACTTATTTAATATAAAACAACTTCTAAATCTTAATTGTATCATACTACTATATTTACTATATTGAGTTATATATAATAATAATTGTTTTTACTCATTGCCGAACCAAAAAAAAAAAAATAAGAATTTTATTTCAAAGAAGTATTACGGGAAAAAGCATATATGTTCATTAAGAAATAAACGCATGTTTGAATAATTAACGAAACTCAAGAGAAAACAACAATTTAAGGCAAAAAAATTGCCGAATCTGAATTGAATAATTAAAATTTTTTTTTTACTCACTGACCCCTTCCCCCCCAAAGAATTAAAAAGAGTGTTATTTCAATGAGGTAATATGGAAAAAACATATATGTTCCTACAAAAATAAATACATGCTTGAATAATTAACAGAACTCAAAAGAAAGCAACAATTTAATGCAAAAAAATCATCCAAAACTGAATTGAATCACTCAATATTGAGTTACCTATAATGATAATTGTTTCTACTAGCGTGCTGTTCTCAATGTCAAAATAAAAAAAAAAAAAGAGTATTATTTCAAAGAAGTAAAAATATGTATGGCACATGAACGAATAGAAAGAAAAGTAATAAAGCAATCTAACGAATTTATCATTTCAAATAAAAAAGAACCCTTTGACGTGTTCTGCCTTTTATTTTCTTCTTTTCACACAGCCACGTTATGCATCAAAGATAAAGATGATGAATCGTTCACAATCGATGGGGCTATTTCGTTCTATCTTGTTAATTCCTCACGCACAGGTAGAAAGCATTGCAGCATAATTGGAAATAAATAAATCGTTTCTCTGTTTCCATCGATAATGGCTTCAGTGAATAAACAAATGTAAATGCTAACGAAGTAAAGAGATATATCGATAATGGTCAGAGTTAAACGAGTTTTAGTGGAACGAGGTACATTTTTAACGTTACCTGACTTTGGAGGCCGTGTTCTTAAACCTGAGCAATCCTCTTTACTTCTCAGATATTGAAATAGTTTTTCCATGTAATTACATTGTTTGTATATTTCCATTTTATTATAATTCTATGTTACAGTTTTTTCCATGTTTTTCTATGTTATTTATGGGTACTAGATTATACTTCATTTTATACTCTCACTTGTAGCACAGAGGTAGACGTTAGATAGGGAGCAAGAATAAGAAGGTTCGATTTCTGATGATGATATCAGAAACGATTGTAACAGAGTGTTTTGCTTTGATATAGGATAGTTTGGATACATTAATTTACCAGACATCTTTACATACGGCAGCAATTGTAGACAAATGTGAAAGTCTGCCAAAAAACAATTACTTCCATTTGCCTCACACTCCTAGTGGTCTGATGGCCAATTGGCTAGAGCTCTGGCCTTTGGTATTACAGGTTTCAGATTTGAATCCTGGCGGTGGCATGGATGTTTGTTAGTGGTTTGGAATCCACGTTAAATTGTAGATCCCGGTCTAATTACCCCAAAAGTGTGCCCAAAATGACCGTAGAGCGACAAACCAAACCCCCACACTCATACTGTTCAAAGAAACACCATAAATTTACCATTACAAACTATAAAGTGGTCAGTTATGTTAACTGACTACTTTAATTTATCAGTGATAATCAGAGGTACTAACATATATCACAAGTATCCACACAATGAACAAAGAAAATGAACATTTAATAGACTTGGAGTTTGTTTTGTGCACATTATTTAAATATCTTACTTCGTTTTAGAAATCAGTGTTCTAGATCATGGGATAATTGGTATCTAATTCTTATTTTTAAGATATAATTATTAATCTATCAAAAACTAAGATGCAATGTATTATAAAATTTAAGATGTAATAAGCATCTTTATACGAGCATCGTTATACTACATCTTCGTACAAATGTACAATTTTATTTTGCTTTTCTATAATACTTCTGTACCTGTTAATTTGATACCGTCCTTTTCAAGGGGATATACCTATATTTTTATAAGCATATTTAGAGTACGATGTCTTTAAGTGAGTGCAAATAAACCTTTAAAGTCGTAAAAAATTCTTTGTTATACAAAAACTGCTCTATAGATATGAGTTCAATAAATGTCATAGAATTTATTTCACAAAATCTAAATCAATTAGTAAACATCACAGTTCATAAAATTACAAAAAAGAGTCGAGAGTCGAAAAGTTTTTGGTTGACACCTCGTCCCTGCTGTAATCTTTCATTGCTTCTAATTCATTTAAATGAACGAAAAGGCGTATTATAAATTCATTTTGTCAGAAAATTAAATAGACGATAATAAGCTCTACTTTCATCATCAGAAAATCATTTCAAGTAGAACACCAAAACATTACAGGATTTAAGTATAGACTTTGCAGTGGATTCAGTCTTTGTGTGTCTTCATAGTTATTTGACTTCTGATTTCAAGAGCCCACAAATGACAAAATACTTCTTAAAACACAGATCAGGTTCTAAACTGAGCAGAAAAGGCAAATATAGAAGACATTAAAGATTTTCTGTGAATAGTAATGTTTTTTCTGCAATAATGATCTCTTTTAAAGTAAGTGTAAACAGCGGGCATAATGCCAGAGTTATTTCAGCAATGGAAAATCATTAAATACGTCTGGCATTTAATAGTGGGGATACACTTGTCGTGAATGTCATTTTCAGTTGTAAGTGTTCATAACTATACACATACAGAAATATCTTTGAAATCCGGTATGATACACATAAATTTACTTAAACTATTGAAATAATTTGCGAAAGGGGTTCCGTATTTTTAAACAGTACCTACATTAAATAAGTTATAAATTTAAACAATCCGGTATTTTTATAAATTGCTAGCATTTTTTAACAATAAAATCATGACAATGAATCACAATGCAAAAAAAAAAAAAAAGTATCTTCAATGATTTTTGTATTAAATCTACATGACTTCCTTACATATTCATTTCATTCTTATACGCACATATCCATAAATTAAGGATAATTCAGAATCACACAGAAATTGAACTCTAAAATAAAAATTTCACCTGTAGAATTATCACACACATCTTGAAGAATATGCAAATTACAGGAAACCACCAGATGGCGGATAGTACGTCACAATGACGAGAGTGTAAGAGAGAGGTATATAGGAATGGTGGCAAAGAAGTAAAATTGTTCACAAGCGCTTTAAAGCCTTTCAGTGCAATAACCGCATAGTTATGGCACAAAGGAAGCATTTGGATTTTTTACGTGGTAGAATTATCGGACGACTGGAATGTGGACGTACCCAGCTGGAAGTATCCGAGGAACTTGGAATCGCCCAGAGTGTCATCTCCAGGCTTTGGCAACGATTCCAAAATGATGGTAATGTGAGTAGATGTTACAGCACAGGTCGCCCCCGAGTTACAACGCCGAATGAGGACCGGTATTTAGCAGTTAGTGCCAAAAGAAACAGACGGAGCACAGCATCAGACCTGTCTCGTCAGCTCTCTTCAGCTACCGGTGCGACAGTTTCAAGGCAGACCGTGTACAGACGCTTAGGGCACATTGGTCTATATGCTCGTAGGCCTGTCAGATGTGTTCTACTTTACCGCAACTCACTGTCGCCTGCGATTAACCTGGAGTAGAGAGCATGCATTGTGGACACCGCAACAGTGATCTGGTGTGATGTTTCCCGACGAGTCCAGGTTTAGTTTGCAGTCTGATTCTATTCTCCAAGATCAGATTGATAATTTGATACTCAGCATGCCTAGGCGTTGTAAGGCCTGTATTGCATCGTCCGGGAGACATACTCCATATTAACCATCATACTAACCATGTTATACTGTTTTTTGTAAATAGGTTCTTTTTGAAATTTGCTCCAGGGAGTAAAAATCGCAATTTTTATTAATTATGTCAAACATATAGCATCTTTTTGCTCTTTACCTTTTGTTTAATAAATAGACTTTACAAATATGTCAAATTTGTTTTGCTTCTGTCTCTTTCTTTGCCTGAACTTCATTATCCTTAATTTATGGACGTGAGTGTATATTCGTTTTTGTGGTTAAAGTTATTATTAATGAGATGTTCCTTATCCCGTTCGATAAAATATTTCTAATAATGTGAGAATTCATCTGAAATGTAAACAAAGCTTCGTCACGAAAAATGATCCCTCAGCCTTAAAATAGTCTTTAAAAAGTTATTTTTTTTCATAAACTCAAACTTACCTTCGACGACATTTTTTTTTTTACGCTTGAATGTATATTAAATTTTTTTAACATTAAATAATTTAAAAAATGCATAAATATTCAATGACAATATATATAGTTCTATAAAAATATATAAATGTTACTTTTTATAAATTTGTTTATTTTTACATAATAAATTAACTACTGGAAAAACAACAGTAAAAATTTTTGAAATATGTATATTAAAAGCAATACACACCTCGTATAATTTAATGATTTTGATGTGGATTGGTTAAATTTTAATATTCAAAATTTTTTTACGTATTAATAATTAATAATGAAATATTTAAAGACAGGCATTAGTATAAAACTTTTAATGCAATGTTTGTGTTAAGCATCTTTGAATTCAAAGAAAAAGAAAAAAATTTTATCACAAATTCATTATTACATTATTTTATCTCAAAGGGACGAAAACTATACTGAAACTGCTTTTTTATAATTTATTGAGAAAATATTCAATACTTACATATGAATTGCCGTAAAAGAAGGTTAGACAAAAATCAAATTCTTTAAATGCTAAATTAATATATTGTTGAAAATTTATAGTATAATATCGAATGTCACTTAGTAGTTCTAAAAATGAATGCAAATAGCAATTTAATATACTGTGTATATATAATCCTTATAAACTTACCTATTAATACTTACCTGTAACTTCCTCATATTTGCTGTATCGTTATAATATATATAAACGACGTTACTGGTTAAATTGTACTTGTCCAGAAAAAAATCTTTCTTTATATCGCCATTATCAGAATTAAGTATAAAAAATATTTAACTTCATTTTAATATATACATTTTAAACTACAAACAAAAAAATAAAAGTGTAATTAAATTTTAAAATTAAAAATTGCGATAACAAAAAAAAAAATCTTTCTACTCTTTCTCTTTTCTATACTCCTTCTACTATATTAAATCTTTCTACTCTTTCAACTCTTTAAAATGTTAAGAAAATTAAGTTATAGTTAGTAATAATAGGCTTTTATTATTTGCATTAGAAGGAGCTAGTTTCTGACTGGTCTAGTATAAAGAGAACTAAATTTATAGTAACAATTAAACTATTCAATGCAGCAGAACTTTTATAATAAGATGAAAAAAATGTGCAATGATCTATTCAGAGGTCAAAAATTTAAAATTAATAGCTTGAAGAGTTAATGATCCATGGACTTTACCTTCATGACGCGCCTCAATTTATTCCAAAGATATTTGCATTCATCACATAGCGTGTTATCGATCAACAGAGTGCACTTTGAAATCGTTTAATGTAAAAGAGGAACATATTTTTGCCTTTCACCGAGCAAAAATATACTCGCCATAAAATTATGAAAAGTAGCAGCAGCAAAGTCCCCGAGCGATTAGCGTAATGGAATTTCATCCTCACCTGATAGATTGGGTAGGCTGCCAGCCTGAATGAGCCCCGATTCCCTGGAGTGCTTCAAGTTATTCTCGTTGACGTCCATGGAGAAGTAGCCATCTTCGCTCTTGTCTCGATCGCTCAGGCTCAAGCTGTTGTTGTTCGCTTCTTCTGTGTCAACGTAGAACGTTTCGCATTTTTTCAGCTCGTGTTTCAACTGAGAAAAGCTGCGAACCTATGAAAAGATAGAAATCTCTAAATTGGGGTACTAAGTAAGTGTTGTAAATGAACCAGTGTTATCATTTCAATATAGCTTCCTTCACCAGAAAGTTTATTTTTAACCCCAGGAGAATATATTAGACTCAAGTGGCAAATTGCGTTAGCTAAGTAATTGCTTTAAGAAGAAAAATAGTATATTAAGTGGCGATTAGGACAGTCCTGCTTGAATTGTCTTATTAGTTTGGTACAATTTTCCGCGTTTCCTCGAATACGAAGCTCAAATTCTTAGAAATTACCTCAAGTTTTAAAAGACATTGCACACCCCTCACACCTATAAAAGTTTGGTTTGTCGCTCTACGGTCATCTTGTGCCCACGAAGGGTAAACAAACAGGAACCTACAGTTAAAGTAGATTCCTAACCACTCACAAATCACCTATAAAGGAAGTGATGTTTTCTGTAAAAAATATCTATAGTCCAAGATTTATCAAACTTTCCCTATTTTCAAGTACAAAAGTTGATGAAAATGAACAGAACAACAGTCCTTTTGACAGAAAGAAATTTACAAAAACGTGCCCAGTATTTTTTATAACAGATGTATTTTCCCTATCAACGTACATATTAGAGTTTAGGGTTCTTGAATCGTTAATGATCTACCTTCTATGTTTTCAAGTTCCTCAATCACGTTGAAGCTATAGTATCTTCCTTTTGCCAGCAGCGTAATCTGCAGAAACTAGTCTAATATATCCTATATAATGTATATTTGTACCACCAATGGACATATTAGGAGTTTGGGATTCTTGAATCATTAATGAGTCTTTACCTTGTTATCTAAGATATCTCATTTTCTTATTTCATAATAGTTATCTCATTTTCTTATCTCATAATAGTTATCTCATTAATTCTTCTCTATTTTTCAGTTTCTCAATCTAGTTAAAACTACTTCGGCTTCTTTTATAAGCAGCAGAATCTGCAGAAACCAGTCTAGTAAATTCTATAGCAAATGTGCTTGCACCACCAACGAATTTATAAGGAGTTTAGGGTTATTGAATCGTTAATGAGATATCCGATATCTAATTTATTTATTTTTTGTGTTAATTACTGAAAACGAAAAATGGGAATAAAACTGAACTAAAAGATACTAAATGATTAAGAAGTAGCTTATAAAAGAGTAATAATTGAAAAAATTATTCATTATTTTTTTTTTTTTTTTCTGGCTCAGACATAGCGTTCTAGTTGAAAGTGAGTCGACCTGATATTTCATATCCATGAGTGGCATACGGCGCAAAGATTATTGTGAAAAATTGACATACTCGGTGAATATTTTGACAGAACGTCTCGTATGGACTCTAACTGTCTGAATGAAGGTGATCAGTCTTTCTCTAATACGATTTATAAATGAGGGATAATTCTGAAAGTTTTATTGAAATTATTACCCCTCTACCTATCAAGCATTAAAGAAATGTAAGTCTGCTTTTATATAAGTACTTACACTAATAGAACTGCTCTTCTTCTAATAGCCATGAGGAACTCTCCTATGGAACTGATCTTCATAAATGTAGAATAAACAATAATTTCTCTAAGTTACTCGTATTTACTAAATTACATTTAACGTGCTGTATTGTAAGCGGATTAATAATTTTGAAGCAAAAATATTGTAAGGATCCACCATGCATTCCCACAAAAAGATATAACCTTGAAACCAAAGTTGATAGACGCTCCTTTCAAGGATGGGTGACCCCTACGTTAGACTTTTTGGACTTTGCACTTTCATTTCAATGACAGTTTGACTCTTACGTTAGACTACACGTTTACACTTTTTTCGCCAGTTAGACTTTGGAACCGATAATGGGAGAGGGAGAACGAGAAAAGGGAGTGTGAGAGTCGAGAGAAAAGTTCCAGACAGTACAGATGGGTACAAAGAACGAACTGGCTAAAATGAATTGGTTTAAGTTGATTTTGTAAATACTTGTTATATAATTATGTTTTGAGTATTATGTGTTGTCCTAGTAAATTGTGATAAATATGGCAGCTGAACATCGCGTATATTTTAAGAAATAATTTAATTTCTATCTATGAACAACACTGAATCAATATCACACGCATATATGGCCCTAACGTTTAGTAATATTTTTCATTTTACATCTTTTGCTTAAATTTCTTATTGATTTATAGCTATTCTCCTTTCCTACAATTAGTAAGATGTAAGGAAATAACTATTTGATGAAGGAAACCAAAAATAAGGAATCAATTTTATACAAAGTCTGATGCCAATACAAGAAGCATCAAATGGGGAGTTATCTTTATTAAAAATCTATTCTATGATCATAAATAACGCCCTTTAAACAATTTGTAACATCGACAGGAAAAAAATTATTTAAAAAATGAAATATTAGAGTGGGTTTGTATTTCTTTTTAGCTTAAAATTAATGATTAAAGGTTATAGATTAAAGACAAAATTATTTCTTATGCTTTAAAACTAATAATAATAGTCGAACAAAAAAAAATAATGAGAATAAAACTAAAAACCAATTTCTTTTTAATCCATATTCTATCACATTTTTATCTAATGCGTAGCTTAAAATCACGAAAAAATTCTATCACTATATTACTATTAAAAGTTATAATTTTTTTATTGCAAATTTACTCTTTTAATCCTATTAGTTCGATAAATATCTGCTTCCTATTCAGTTTGTCTAATCTTCAAAAACTATTAACAATTTAAAAGTAAAACAAATTACATTTAATATTTATCATTTTATTTTTAGGTTGGGTTCTATTTAATTATTTTGTGTTTGCAACATCCAACAGCTCCCTACCTCCTATTTTAGTTTGATGCTTTTATATTATTTTTAGAATTATGATTTTAAGATGAAAAAACATTTGTAAGCCTTTTTAAAAAAAAATGGGAATAAAAAATTATTGTTACATGATTTTTAAAATTTCAATTTCCACTGAATACCTTAACGTATTATCCCGAGTAAACTCGTATGCCATATTTGTACCTTTCAGAACAACTGAGTTAACACGTGATAAAATTAATTTTAAATTCTGAATTAAAACTAATATTTTAGGTTTCATTAAATTCTTACAGGCTACATGAGATCACTCGTGATATTGTACATCCGACAACAATAATTCTATCACAATTTGATATTGTTTTCCAGACATTTAACTCGTTATCCCTCTGTACCCAAAAGAATAGAGATGAGTTACGTGTTATTTATTTATTATTATATCTTACCAATTGATTATACAAATATTCTTACTCAATTGATTATTACAAATATTATTGATTTTTATATTTATTTTCCTCAATTTTTTCAAAAAAAAAAAAAAAAAAAAAAAAAAAATGAAAGACGTTAAACGTTTTTGAGATAATAGCAGAGATGCATCGGATGGGGATCTAGAAAGCTCTGGCTAGGAATCAAAGAATTATGGTCCTGATTCTAACGTGCAATCAGAATAATTAAATTTATACTTCAATTTTTATAATAAAAAAAAAAAATAAAGATTAAAACTTTTTTAATAATTCCAATGTGTATTTTTATTTTAATTAAAAAATTCTTCCGAAACAAAACCGATCCTTTTTAAAGTGTTAATTGGTCCCAAAGACATAAGGCGTTTAATTAGTTGAGCTCTCTTGAAATTACTTGCACTTATAGATACGCATGTTGAAGATCTTTCTTAAAAGTTTTTATGCTAATTTTTAAATTCACATTTTTATTTATATTTTTATCATTAATGCCAAGTAAAATTCATTGAGATACATTACAAAAGTCATGTTACACTTGATGAGCACTAGTTAAAATATGTATCGTCTATTTATATTGTAACTATACAGATCTAAACTTACCAGACAAGCTTTTAAAAATTAATTATTTCATTCATTATACTTCAACTTGCAAGTAAATGGGAGTGGTTATTTTTTAAAATTATTAAATACAAACTTTAAATAAAATTTACGATTACCCAGTCTAGTTTTCAATAACTAGCTTTTAAATTAGTTTATGCATCTAAAGGCTTTTTAATTAATTTATGTATAATACATTAATTCATAGAATTTTTTATGATCTACATATTACGTTATAATGCATTATAATATTCTTTTTATTTTACAGTAAATATTATGTTGGCATATTTATTCAAGCTTTAAGTGACTTTGTCACATATTAAAATCACATTTTCTTTGAAATTATTCATAGCAATGTTTCTATGAAAATATACATAAAGGCAATATTTTAATCAGCTCCACTATTTAAAAATTCACTTTATAAGCTCCTATCCTCTTGCATGAAAGTTTAAATTATTGTCCGCCACAAATATTGCTTAACAAAGGTTGCCACAATATTGGTTGCAAAGTATAGGTATTATGTAATATGGTATTATGTACTATGTAGTATGGGTAAGTATGTAATATAAGAGTAAATATGTAAGGTAGGTATAGGGCATAAATATAGATAATAGATATTCTTAATATTAAGAGTAACTATTTTAAGAAGTTCTCACACTATTTTTTTGTTTTAACTATTTTTAATAACATATCCATACATATTTTTGCAAACAATAGCATTCATTAGTTTTAGCCAAAAGTTTAAATATTTTTGTTGCTGAATAAAACATTACGAAATTATTTTTTTTTGTTGTTATCAAACTTTATCATGGGTTCAAGGATAGTTCGTGCAAGATGATGATAACTCTATTCATGTTGGTAACAAAGTCTGCTACGTTTGTTTCTCTTAAAAACTAGTAGATTTGGTGAAATAATTAAAAAATAGTCTTCCCAGAATAATTAGAAACGCGGAGAAGTCCTTCTTGAACACCTGCCAAGAAAGAATGATTTTTTTTCTTCATATATATATATATATATATCTTCAAACTCGAATTTTTAATAATTTAGAAGTAAAATATAAATTTTTTTTCTCCTAAATAAGAATTAGAATTAAACTTTGAGTTAGAATTAATAAATTCACTGAAAATTTTTAATCAAGCAGACGAATTAATTGATTCTGAAATACTAATTTTTAATTTTGTGCAAAATCGCCTTTTTGAACAAGGAATTTATTCGAAATTTTAAATCTAATCCATTTTAATCATGATCTTTTAAAAATGTATTAATCGTAAAAAGACAAATGCGTTGTTGTTTTTATCTCACCAATTCTGTTCTTAAAGCTTAAATGCGCGTGTCATTGATCAGTTCAAATTTTATTGAATTGTATTGAGAGAAACTGTAATGATCGTTTAGCTTTTCTTGCCAATTGAGTCGATTTCCTGAGAATAGTTGACGAGTGAGAAGTAAGATAATTTCAAACAATATCGACAGCAAAAAAGTAATAACTTCAAAAACACCGACAGAAAAAAGCAACTGTTGCAATAAAACTGCTTTCAATTCAAGAGTGTAAAAGGCTTCCACTTTCGATGGGGAGAACTTATTGAAGCTGCTACAAAAAAATCGATAGGTAACAAAAGATCTGACAAAACAAGGTACAAGAAAAAAAGTATGATGATAAAGCAGGTCTTTTTTCCCTTAAAGCTTTATATTCAGGCGAATTAAAATTAAGGACGATATTTTGTAATTTGTAAAATAATCACTCTCGATGTCTGTCGATAAAAATGTTATAACTATTTGCGTAAGTTAATAACCATTAAAAAATGTTAACTATCAGATGTAAGCTCAATTTCTCTTCCTTTATTTTACTCCATTCATAAAAATGGGAGATTTTAATTAAAATTTCCTTCTTCCGAAAAATAATTTAAAATTTGCATTTTTGAGTGTTGCACACTTCACGATTCGTGACCCACTGGTTAACACCTAGCCTGTCTTGTGCACATGAGTTAGATTCCGGGACTTCCAGCATGAGTTGCAGTCATTGCTTTCAGTGAAATGAGGATAATCAATGAAAATTGTACCATCATCTTCCAGACATTATCGGATTGACTAAAGGAGTTTTCCGATTTTCATGTGAGACAGTTACTTCTCAACGTTCTTTAGAAAACAAAAATTTTCTCTCCCTAAACACTGTTGGCATCCATTAAGACTGTTCGGGTGTAAATCTCTATCCCATCTGAAATGTTTTAATATTTCGTTGAAAATAAGCAATCCAAAGTCATCACCCATTTGTGTGTTGTTCGTGGAATACATAAGGGGAACACGATACCCAACAACCCCCGTCCCCTTCCAAAAAACATGCTCGGAATTCAAACGGAGAAGGGCTGACAAACCTTTCCCAACGTACATAATAAAATCGATGTCTAGAACAACCATCGCTATTTGTGATGTGCATTACTGATGAGATGAATGTGTATACGAATCAGAAAACAGCGTATATGTTTATATATAAGGTACTGCAGACGGAAAAGCAAGAGAAGCCCAAGTATTTATTAAGTGTGCTTTTTGACAAGATGCATTATAGGTCTTCTTACCCTCACCTAACCCCCATACCCAGGTCTATGTATCTCTACCAGTTAAAAGGCAAAGGTGAACACATAATAAAACAAACTTCAAAGAATACTTTTCAATTACAGAATTACTCAGGGGTACAATAAATTATAATACAAAAATATGTTATGGTACCATGTAATTAACATAAGCATGAGTAAAACGAAATGTATGCAATACATGAGATATAAGTAAGGGTTATTAGCATGATAAGAAAATATAATATGACATGCATATAAAATAATAACCTCAACTTTCACTTAAGGAGAATAAAATAAAAAAATGATATTGTTTGAAGTGAAAGAATAGGCGCAGAAAATTCAATTAATATTTCAACAGTTTGATTAAGTGTTAGTGTTACTGTTAACTGTTTATTTTGAGATGACAGTGTTTACTGTTAACTGTTTATTTTGAGATGTTTAAGTGTTTATTTTTGCTATAAAAGTTTATTAAATTATGATTTTAAATCCGGTGTATTAATTGTATATTATATTTCTGTGCCGCTGAATGTAGAAATGTTCAGAGAAATTTTTGATGTCATAATTATGCAAGTAGTTGCATACGGGGGTGGTTTCTTCCAGAGAATATTCATTTTCTGAAAAGATTAAATATTTTGACGTATGCTGGGAATAGACAAAGGCCACATGTAAAAATAAACTTTTCACTAGAAAGGTTTGATTTTTTAAACTTTTAGATATGATTTTTGAGAATTTTTTTGCCCCTGCATTGCTATGATTCCAGTCTTGTTGCCAATCTTCATATAGACAATTATGTAAGTTATTTTTAAGAAAAGAAATAGGATATTAAATACAAATTGTGTAGCCATCAATAACGCATGCTTTAGCAAGGCTATAAGCTTACTCACTGGTATGAGAGCCTGCACGTGATTTTATCCAAAGAAATTGGATGGAGTCTTAAGAGCTTTTTCTAGATATTTCTGGCCATTAGTTGAAGAGTTTTGAGATTAAGGATGGCAGATAGTCTTAATTGGCTTAATCTAAATTGATGATGGTATTTGCTTCTTGCTTTTCTTGGAAAACCTTCTTAAGATAATGGCAAGGTAAGTGGCAATCAGTGGGTTGTCAGAAACCTGAGCCATTGTTAACGGTCATATTTTGGGCATATTGCAATAATCTTCATTTCATGTCACATATTTCAATCACTAACCACTATTGCTTCATTGCTTGAATTCGAGGAATGCAATGGAGGGGTGAATTTTGCTTGTGTCCATGACTTCCTAACATTTGCACCATTTATTTTGAAACCTGAATAATATTGATTTCTTCTGTTAATGTTATTTTGTAGACTCAATAAATGCATGTCCTTTAACAGTTTTTAAAGATTTCGCTGAATAATTAAAATAAAATGTTTTCATTTATTTCTCATATGTCGGAAAAATGCATAAAATTTTTAATCATTGTTATCTAAGAAATTCTAACCAAAATTCTATATTCAATGCAGGAATTTAAAATTTATCGTTTTATATAGCAGCCAAAACAAAAATAAGTCTAAAATTCCTTAAAAATAAAAAATGAAGTCCATCCAATTACTGAAAAACTCTTACAAGTGTTTAGAATAAATACCTCTATTTCATTTAAATTTCCAAACTAATTCATCAAAAAGGTATTATTGTTCATTCAGCCTTTTTAGAATATTTTTGATGAGGAAATTTATTCAATTCGAGAAAGTAATAATAATTAATAAGTATTATTTGTATAGAAGACTTTTGCAAAAAGCAGAGTTTGAAATACATTATTTTGGACTACTCGTAGTTTAGTAGAAATGCACCCTAGCTGTAATAGTCTATAGATCTTTCACAGTAAATTCAACTCAAATAAAAGACGCGATAGACTGTAACTTTCGTACATTTATTTGGCCCCTCGAGGACTTTCATTATTTTACGTCTATGTTTCCACATTGATCAATCTACATAGACCCGGAAACTTCCCTTCACGCCTTACAGATGGCGCTAACAAACACTAGATTTTTGTGTAAAGGTGCCTCCATGTTGGGACATAATGAAGGTTTGATTTTCATAGATAGCAGGCTCTATTAACACTGCTTAACAAAACGAATAGACTCAGTGAATATTGTGTCAGATCATCTGAGATCAGCATTCATTCTACCTATTTGAATTTTCAGGTTTTCTTCAATACAGCCAAAAAAAAGTAAACAAAAAATTTGTCCTGTAAAATATTTATACTTCTCTCTACTGTTCCAGGAAGCAATGTTGACTCACAAAGGAGTATTATATCATTATAATTTACTTACAACTTTAACAGGAAAGATTTTGTGTTTTAACTTAAGAAGGCATATTTGCAGAAGTTGTTGTACTTTAGTTGGCTTTGTTTTAGTTATGTTGACATATTTACGAGGGTGTCTTTAATATCCGAAGGACAGTATGAGGATAGTTTAGGTAGTAACACTCGAATAAATCAGTAGGATATGCATCACATAAAGCAATATATATGTAACTACTACTTCTATAAAAATATTAAAATGAATTTGATGTTGATTTCTGATAATTGCAATTAGAATAGATTGTGATAAAATAGTTATATTTGAAATCATTCACTCACGTATTAATCGGAATGATGTCACATTTTAGATTAATTGTTTGACGGAAGATTTTCCCATATCTGAATGATTTACGGAAAATTTTCATGAGGGGGACAAAAAGCAAGGAAAACAATAAAATTTTATTTACAAAACTACGACATATATAAAGGCATGATCTGTAGAAAAAAAGAAAACATTTATTACTATATTGATATTTATTTATTTTTATCAATTTTCTGTAAATTGGAAAATATATACATTGTGGCCATAAAATAATTTTTCCTGTTTTGTGCCTTTCAGTTAAAACCAATGAACATAATTCGCATCAAATTTCATATAAAGACTGTGGAAGTCATGGAAAGAATCCCACAAATAAATAAATATAAGTACTAAAAATCACTGATAGGAAAGCAATAGGAGCTTCTGTCACATACGTACTAAGAAATTTGCACAATCAAGGTACATGAGAGAGTTATGACCCAATATTTTCCGACGAAATGGCCACTTTGATCCCCATTTGAAGTTTAGCATTGGGGTTCACTTATCGATAATACTTGAAATCATTAAATGTAGTTGTCAATTTCTAGTACTTAAAATGAATGACTTTTTTTATATGATGAAATATTTTATTTATTAGAAGGATAAAAATCATTTTGACATTTTCAAAAATAATAAAAAATGTATCCATATTAATAAAAAGAATTTTTTTTAACAAAAACATATACATGAATGAGACAATGAGAAGTAAATTTAGTAAATTTTTTAACATAAGAAATTATATTAATTACAAAACAAAATAAATATATTAGTTTATTAGTTTCATGATCTTTTAATTAAAGATCTTTAATTAGAAAAATAACTATTAATAAATTTATTAATAAAATAACTGGTATCAAGATGGCTGTAATCCTATTTCCTCCTGTATAACACAAATCTGGAAAATACTCTAAATGGCTTTCCAGAATTTTTTTTTCTTGTGTGTATAGAATAAGCGTATTTCATTTTAAATAACATTAATGATAAAACGCGTATCTCAAATAACATCGATTGTAATGATAAATGAAATATACTCAAATACTCTGTATAGCAACAATTAAGTTATACTTTTACAGTAACATTGAATTATAAAAGTCATTGCAATTTTATTGCAGTATATTTACCTTAGAAAAATACTAAGTACCAAGGTACCTATTTCTATATTTTAAAACTTACCATGAAATGTTTTGTTAGATCTCAGCTCAAATTTTTGAATAAACTTTTTGTTGTCTTACCAAACTATCACAAAATCCATCCATTTGTAGAATTCGAATTTGTTCTTTTTTTTTTTTTGTAGGTTTGATGGTGGACAAATAGCTTACCTTAGACGATAAGAAACTTTTTAAAGATAAACGACTGTATATATCAATGCTAAAGAACTGCATAATAATAGATACTATTTTGAAACTTACTGTGAGGAACTTGTCCAAGACATCGTTGAACCTATAATTGGGGTAAGGATAACCTGGTTTTAAAAAAGAATAAAATTTTGTGTGTTTCTTCTTTATAAATAATTTGTTTCTTTTGAACTGTTAGATGAATTGAAGAAAAAGGGTGTAAATCAAATAAATAATCTTCAAGTGTAAATCTAATAAATAATGAAAAAGCATGTTTGAGTAATTGAAGCATAATATTTTTTACATATAAGAAACAATATAGATATGTAAGTGACTCGATTGTTAAAGTTGTTATTCTTTTTCTCTAATTGCTAAGAGATGTATAAAAAATTGGATGTAGTAGAAACAGGATTACTTATAGAAAAAAAAAAAAACTAAATGATAAATATCCAGTTGTGATAAGTTATTGAAGAATAGTGAAATGATACACTCTATAAGGTGGTCACAAAGATGCTTTTCAATGAGTTCAACTTAAAATTTACTCCGATTAAAGGAATTCGAAGAGAAAAGAGGAATATAATTTTTTCAGTTACTTACTTTTTGTTTCCAATGCTATAAAATGCTTTAATTAATGAAATAGGGAAACTCTAATTCAAAATATTTTTATAAGCTTGCAATAAGAAAGAAAATAGTAATAACAACAAAAATTAAGTTAAAAAGCAAACAAATTATAAAAAAAAAACGATTAAAATATCAATTTTAAAAAAAAATGTAATATGATGGAAAGCTTATCAATTGATGAAATATCTTTGATTGAATATTTAACTAAAATAATTCGTAGTGTATGCATAAAATACTAAATTGTGATAAACTTTTTATAATTAATTTTATAGAAGTTTAAAATATTAAGTTTTAATAAAAATAAATTATATGGCTTTGCTGAAGTTTAAAATATTTGAGATTTTATAAGTCCTGAGCTATTTTTTCATCGTTAACTATTGGATATCTCTACAGTAATGTTTTCCTACAATTAATAAAATTCAATATTAATGTTTTTCTTTGATTCTACGTATGTCACAAAATAACGATTCTTCAAAGTCGTGTGGAAGATTTAGTAATAAATCAGTCTCTTATTAAGGAAAAATTTTTCAGTAACTTTTAAATATTTTGAATAACTGATGCATCTCAATAGAGACAATTTATAAGTGAATAGATCCACTGTTAAACATAATCAGTATAATATCCACTGTAAAATATAGTAATGATCTAGAGCTTCGTGGTGGGAAAATGGTGGTGTAGGGAAATTTTAATTTTTGACTAGTAAATAAGTAGTTTAATTTACGCCCTCTGTAATTAGATTTTGTAGAGACATTAAGACCATGAATTTCTAAAATACGTGTATTTAAATTTCAGTACGGTGTCTCCAAAATATGCCTTTTAATTTCAATATCGTGTCTCCAAAATATGTATTTTAATTTCAGTATGGTGTCTCCAAAATATATGTTTAAATTTCAGTACAATAATGTAACATACTGCTGTTAAAATCAGCATTCAACAAATAGTTAAAATGAGTAACAACCACAGTTTTAATGATAGAATTACAGGACAAATATCTCAAATGCAGATTATGAGAGGAATTTAAAGGTCAGCATCATGTCCAGCTTAAGTATTAGAAACTGCTTAAGGATTACTTTTATGAGTGGTGTACCTTTAATAATGGGTCAGGAGAACAACATTAATATTTTAAACTACCTGTCACAGTGCCTATATTTTTAACCCAACAAATATGCATGGGCATCAAGCAGTTATTTTTAAGTAAAATATCAAAAATTTTAAGAACCACCCTGGAATATAGTATTCAAGTATGGAATAAAATAAACAATTAATATTCATCTTAAAATAAAATGGCGGTTGGTGGCATAAAACCGAAGGTGCCCAAAGTCATCAAATATTAAAATCCTGCATAATTATTATTAAAAAATATTGAATTAATTTGTTTTGATACTGGTAAATAATTACATGTAAGGCTAACATTGATAAATGGATTGTAATGAGTATATCCTTAATTAATTAATAAACCTCAGATTAAACTAACTAAATGACTTTCTTGTTTACTTACATCCTTTAAAAATCTTGGTGTAAAATAAATTTTTTAAATAAGTAATTTATCATCTTCAGAGATCTTTTAACTAGATTTTTACAGAAATGAATCGTTTGAATCCATTCTTTATTAATAGTGCCTCAAAATGTAAAGAATGGGGAAATAATTAATATTAGCTAGCAAACTATGAAAGTATTATAAATATTAAATACCTATCCAAATAAATTGTTTATTTTTAACGCATAATTGTCTTCTTGTAACTGTCCAAATACGCACTGCAAGACCGTCCTCTGTGGTGTTCAGAAGAAATGGTCAGTAGGCCTCGAGACTCTCACCCAAGAGGAAGTACTGCACAACCTGCACTCCCGCTGAGAAACTTTTAGTTTATAGTTCTCATCGAGAGGAAATATATTTAGCGCAACCTTGCGTATTTGTTGGCCTACAGACTCTAACCCGGAGAAGAAGTATGTTTTGCTTACTCTGCGCATACCTGAGTATCGATTTTTCAGCTTAGAAGTGGAATCCTTCCACAAATCTATAATTATATGTCTTTAAATGTTTTGCGTATTGTTTGTGTCTAATTGTATGCATGTAGTGTTTGTGCGTGTGTATTCTCCAACCTGTGCCTCAAGTATCTCAATCAACCCACCCAGTTACACAAACTGCATAATACATTCTTAATTTATGAATATAATAATTTTATCTTGAAAAATAATTTATGTATTATCCTATATGAATGTAATTATTATAGATAGTCTTATTATTATAGCTTATGATTAACATTAATTAAATTTAATTTGTGAAATAATTTTTAAAAAATATCTCTTTTTATGAAACATAACGTCTAAGAAGGAATTGAATTTGTGGGGAAATTATTCTCTTTCTATTAGGGAATTCTTCTGTTTTCTTTATCTTCTTTTCTCTCACTTTCTATTAGTGAGAATTTTTCTCTTCTCTTTATCTTCTTTTCTCTCTCTTTCTATTCGGAAATCCTTCTTTTCTCTAAAGAGAAATTATTTTCTTTTCAGCTCTACTTTACTACAAAAAAAAAAAACCAATGAAATGGATGATACCTTTCTGATAATATAGTACAACATTGCGGTTAATCGGTAACTAGACGATATTGAGTAATGGATTAATTGACATAGAGAAAAAATGGGCGAATAAAGTGCTACGCCCACCTGAAAACAAATCTGACCCGGAAATCTCCAACAGAAACTCCTAGAGTCCAGGAAGATAGGGATAAAATCAGAAACCCGGAAACTGCAGTCAGTGACCGAGATTAGTAACCACCTAATGATCGAACAGTTAGCAGTTCATCTACTCCGGTGGGAGAATTTGATGAGTAGTGTGGCGTGTCATCACTCTGATTTATTATCCATAATGGCTACAAAAACACTAAGTAACGAAGATTCCGAAAAAAAGACCCTATCATCATTACTTGCGGTGTTTTCACTTCCGACAGACGCTTTGAATACGAAGCTTTCGGAGACGACTGTCACAATTTCTCGCTTTTTTCCGATTTGCTATGGGTTATTTCCATTAGAATTATTACAAGAATTTGAACAATTTCTAAGCATTTTTCAACGATTAAGATTATAAAAACGTTAATTATCGTAGGTCTGAAGAAAAAAGCATTTATTATTATCATTATTTGCAATGTTTTACTTTCGATTCTCACTTTGACTTCGCAATTTCTTTTTGAATTGTTGTAGATTATTTTAAAGAATTTAATAATTCCTAAAGATTTTTTAAGCAATCAATATTATGAACATACGAAATAAAGAAGGTTTGATAAAAGATTACCATTATTATTTTGTGCTTGACTTGACTGTTTTGAGACAAGCTCGTCCATTGGCTGTTATTCTTGATATTTTTTACTTTCGACACTAAATACAAAACATTTTTTGTTGCTGTTGAACATCAGTAGGCCTCATGTTCCACTGATGTATGGCGAAGAAAAATCTTTGATTTTTTATGGGTTATTTTCATCAGTTACGAATTACAGAAATTTGAACAATTTCTGAGAATTTTTTAAACGATTAATATTATAAAAACAATAATTATCGTAGGTCTGAAAGAAAGCATTTATCATCGTTATTTTCAATGATTTCACTTCCGATTTTCATTTGATTTCGCAATTTCTTTTGAATTGTTGTAGATTATTTTAAGGTTGTTCAAACAATTCCTTAATATTTAAGTGATTTTTTAAATATTTAAGCATTTTTAGATAATTTTCATTTGTTACTAATTACAGGAATTTAAACAATTTCTGAGAATTTTTAAACGATTAATATTATAAAAACATTAATTATCGTAGGTCTGAAAGAAAAAGTATTTATCATCATTATTTTCAATGTTTTCACTTCACCTGGACTTTGGAATTTCTTTTTGAATTGTTATAGATTGTTTTAAGGGTGTTCAAACAATTCCTAAGGATTTATTAAACATTTAAACATTTTTAGTTTATTTTTATTAGTTACAATTACAGGAATTTAAACAATTTCTAAGATTTTTAAACGATTAAGATTATAAAAGCATTAATTATATTAAATCTGTAAAAAAAGCAACTATCATCATTATTTTCAATGGTTTCACTTCCGATTCTCACTTTGAATTCGTAACTTTTTTTTGAATTGTTATAGAATATTTTAGGGTATGTTAACAATTCCTAAGGAATTTTAAACACTCAATGCTACAAATATATGAAATAACGAAGGTTTGAAAAGATTACCTTTACTATTTTCGGCTTGACTTGACTTTGAGATTTATGCTCGCCGATTGGCGTTTATTCTTGATATTGCTACTTTTAACTCTGAATAAAAAAAAACATTTTGTAATCGTGTTCCACTGATGTATGACAAAGAAATTCCCACCGTTGCGTGATGAGGGGAAAGCATTGCTTTCATGGAGAACTTTTTAGGGATAACTGTCCGCATTTGAGTGCTTTGTAACTGTTGTCAGCACTTCACAGTGTTTCAATTAATTTCGACTTGCAATTATTTCATTTTCTTTTTAAGAAATTCCGAATGTATTTTTAACCAATTAATATTGCAAAATTACTAAATAATGAAAACCTGAAAAATCTTTCATTATTAATTTGAATGTTTCTATTACCATAGTTCATTTTTAACATGAAACTTTCTAAAGACCTATCAGCACTTGGCAAATCTCCAATTCATTTCAATTTACTGTGATTTTTTCAGATTTTTGAAGCAATTCTGAATGTGTTTTTAAGCAATTAATATTATAAAAATCATTAAATAACGTCAGTCTGCAAATATTTTCATTATTAATTTGAATGTTTCTATTCCCATATTTCATATTTCATTTTGATTACGCAACTTCTTAAATTCTGTCGCAGTTAAAGATATCAAACAGATTTTTAAAATTAATTATTATGTTAAAAAAAAAAATTTTAATTAAATTGTTACATTTTTTACGGATTTTTTCAATCTTTAAAAAATGTTTTTAAGGATTTTTAAGAATCATTTCCTACAAAAGCAGCAAATAACAAAGGTTTGAAATTGAAAAGTCATCCATAGTAAGGCTGTAGTAATTCAAATGAACTGTTCACAGAGTTTATTATGTTATTATTCCATTTGATAGAGCTTTTCATAAATCAACCAAAAATTCATTTAATTTAAAGTTCATACGGCGGAAAGTTTTAATAAATAGTATAGAAAAAATTATAGGAACTATGAGTGCATGTTTTCAATTAAGCAATCTTCAGAAACACGAATTTCTACTACTTACTTACTACCAGCAATACAATTTAAATCTAATTTAGTTTCAAAAACTGCTTCAATTTTGCTACAGGAATTGTCCTAAAATAACACTTGAATTTTTCTCAATGCAGTATGCTTTTATTTATTGCCCTGCATTGTTTAATTATATTGTTCTAGGATGCTACATTACATTGTTATCAACTGAATTACTCTTTTACACAAATCAGTATTCTATAATTACAGCGTTTTGTATTAATTCAATTTACAGAAAAACTCCAATACTAATTATCAGACAAATAATAAATTTAGAAACGGCTATTAAATCTTTTACATGAATGTTACACGACTGCATAGCTAAAATAAGATAAATAGCTATTTGTATAGTCCGTATAGTTATTTGGAATCATCATAATGTTCTCCACTGGGATTCACATGAATATTTACAGTGCTTTGAGGATAAGTAAGAATTCGTGTTTACCTATTATATGTTTTCTATTCCATTTCAAATAGTTGAATTCAGTATATAAAACAGTCTTTCTACATCAGTTATTTGCCTTAGGATATTTAGTGAAAATATGTTTAATTACTACTCAGAGATATTTTTAAATCTTTTGTTATAAAAGCCTTTGATAAAACTACAGATTTAATTAACTGCATATTTAAGCAAATAATAAGTATATTGCAAGTTTAAATTAATGTGACTAGCATTCATGGATTTGCAAATTATTAAACTCTGTAATAATTTATTACAACTTTATATTTACCAGCATTAATTATATTAACTGCTAAATATTAGTAGTTATTTAACTTATTAAATGTGTTTACTTATATAAATGAATGAAGAGATTGCTTCTAAGTAAATGCAAATATTAATTATCTATTTATAAAAGGATGATTATCAAAAGATAAACAGGAGGGAATAGCAAATTGATTAAACATTATTTTGCTAGTAAAGCAAGTTCAGTTTTAATTTGCAGCCATTTCGTTTCAATCTTTCGACTCGTGCAATTAAATTAAATATCATACATAATTAAGAAATTTACTTTAGTTAAAATTAAAAGCACTCCTATAGAGGAATTGCTTATTATTATAAATTTAGCGATGTTTAATTTTCGATAAGCATAAGAAGTGATAAAATTTTATAGGTAATAAAAAAGTTTTTTTATCCTTTGATTCCATTTACTTTAAACAATAATACTAATAAACTTGCATTATTTATATTTATCACAAATTGTACACTTATTAGAGCATTTCAAATTCATACTTTATTTGATGCAGTCTTTCAGATATAATTTTGCAGTCATTTCGTATCCAATCTTCGATTCGTGCAATTTATTTTAATATCACATATAATTAAGAAATCTACATTAGTCAAAAATAAAACCACTCGTATAGAGAATTTTTTATTTTTTTAAATTTAGGAATGTATAATTTTTGATAAGCATAACGAACTGATAAAATTTTATAGAGAATGAAAGTTCTTTTATCATTTACTTTAGACAATAATATACAAAAATAACAAAATGAATTAAATATAAGTAATACATTTGTATTATTTGTAGTTATTGCAACATGTAGACTTAACAGAGCATTTCAAATTCATGCTATATTTCTAACAAAGCATTTAAAAAACACGTCAAATTTTTATTTGATGAAATTATTAAGTTGTGCCTCATATACTTAAAGCGCCTCTCAAAAATTCTTATTTTACTATCAGAAATAATTTTCGATAATTTTCTTTGTTCTTTTTCCAAAGATTTCAAAAGAGTGTTTAATAGAGAACAGTATTATACAGTATTATTACAGTATTTTACACAGTATTATCCTAAAAATTGTGCAATTGGTGGATATTGATTAAGTCGAATTCGCGCAAGTCTCGGTACAACTTTGCAAACAAATACATGTAAATTTTGATTAATTAAGTCGAAGGATTAATAAAAACATTAATTCAAAAGAATAATGTATAATAAATATCAATTCAACTACCTATAGTTCAGGTTCCACCTAAACAGGTTCTTTGCATTTATCAAATTCACAAATTTATTCTTTTTAATGTTAGTAAATTTCGCGTACACAATTTTTGCCACGACTTACAGAAGAATTTTTAATTTCCTTTTGAAAATGTGCTACATAGTTTTGATAATTAATTTGGCGTATTTTCCAATTATAAATACGAGCAATTTTTTTTTTTTTTAAAGTAAATGCAATGCTATCAAAATAAATATTTACATCAAATTTCTTAACTCATTTTCATTTCGCAAAATCTTACTTTTATATACACATTGATAGTCTTGTTTATGAAACAGGATTAACTTTTATTTCACGAGTTTTATACGTAAATAATTTCGCATACATATAACACTAACTATCAAAAGATACAATAAATATTTTATAAAAAAAAATCTTTCGTCAATCTTCTTCATAGTTAATTTAATTTTTACTTAACAAACTGTTTAAGAACAAAAGCTTTATCCCAACTTTAACCCATTGTTTAATATTAAACGTTAAATAAAAGATTCATTTTAAAATGCTTTGTAAAAAAATAATTATTGAAACTTTTTATAACAGCAGAAGAAAAGTTCCATTCTTTCCTATCGGCAAATTCTCTCCTTTGTTTAGTGATGATAAACAACGGTGAGGTACATTAACTTCAATTAACTATGAATTCTTTATTAACTGCACATAATAAATTATGTATGAATATTTGAGTGTTCACGGTTTATTTATTGGGGAATTAAGCACAGTTAATGATCAGTCACTTTGCTGCGATAGCGTTGCTATGGAAACGAAAAAGCACTGCAAATCATAAAGCTGAAATCTATATAACCTGTAAGATACCGTGATTGCATTTTCGAAGAATGTTTATAAAAGTTTAAAACTTCCATGGGAAATATTCATTTTACTATAAAACATTCATGAAAAGAAATGAACGAATAACTTACTGGGAATATAACAAATATTTTGTAAAAACAAATTTTTTAAGGCGTAATACTTCTCTTTTCAACAAAATTGAAGAAAAAAAAAACAACGTTACTGTCTCGTTGTTGGTTTTTTTTATTTTTTTTTATTTTGCCTAATCAGAAAAGCAAAAGAATTAATTTGGATACAATATCAGTTAGGCCTAAAAACTTTTAACCGCGTCTTATGTCCAATTTCTCTATTTTTGTTCCAATAAAATATTAGCAAAATTGAAAGAAACTCAACTGTAGTTCTTATTTTTTTTTGTCTAATTATAAAAGTAAAAGAATTAAATTGTTATTTATAATGTCAGTTAGCTCAAAAACATTTTAACAATGTCTTATGGAACAAATACAAATATCTCTACTTTTTCTTTCAATAAAAATTCCGTAAATCTATTTATGTTCCAACATGTTTAATAAGATTTTCTTTTTTGATTATTTAATTATATTATTAAGAGGGGTTCGTGATCTAAAACACCACATTCCCCTCTCAACCTACTGAAAAAATATTATCGTGCATGGCAAAAATATTAAATAAATCTCAAAAGATATATTTACTAAAATTATATAGTTATAATAAAAATTGACAAACCACATTCTGTTTCAAATTAATTAACAGATTTTATCTTTAATTTTTTTTAATTAAATTAGTTAAAAAAACTCATTTTTAAACTGTTTTACTTAAGTTAATTAAAGAACTCATTTATATGCAATTTACTTAGTTCAAAATTATTATTTTTACACTGTTTACTTAAATTAGTTGCGAAACTAATTTTTACACTGTTTACTTAAAGTTAGTTAAAAAAAATCACTTATATGCAATCTAATTAAGTTAGTTAAAAACAGTTCTTTGTTAAAAATAATTTTTTAGAAAATCATTTTATTTTAATAAAACATTATTAAAAATCATTTTTTGAAAATTTTAAATTAGTTGAAAGTAATTTTTAAGCTGTTTACTTAAAATAGTTAAAAAAATCATTTTATGTGCAGTCTAATTAAGTTAGTTAAAAAAAAAGTCATTTTTAAAGATATTTTAAAAATCCTTTTTTTTGAAAACTTACATTTGTTGAAAAACTAATTTTTACACTTTTTACTAAATATAGGAAAAGTTTTATTCATGTTAGACACATGATTCAATAGGATTCTTATATACACAATAATAATAACACAGTAAGTATAAATCATATACCTTGCAAAACATTTTATTTCGAGTTGCAGTGAATGTACTACGTATTTTCTTATGACATAAATATACATGAGTACTTTATTATAAGAAAATCTTCAAAGATGCAAATATTTTCTTAGTCAAAGCTTCAAATCACATACTTCAAATTATGTGAGTTTTAGGGTACAGAAATTTCTTAAATCAAAGAAAGTGTTTCTGTTTACTTTATATACATGCACTCTTTGAAATCGAGTGTCATATTTATGAATCATAAAAAGTTAAATAAATATTTTACACCGAGAAATGTTTTCAGAGCTTTCATTAAACAGAAAAAATTACAGTTTACATAGCCAACTTAACTGAACTCTTGGTGCTTTTTCTTTATAGTGCAGTTACGTTTTTACTTTTTTATGTTCAATAATATTTTTAGTAAAGAATAATTTATTTGTAAGATATGTCAACTTTATTGAATTTCGCAGTTGTTGTTATAGATTTCTGCTATCTCTTTCTATTCTAAAAATAATAACTAAAACACGCGATGCTTTTTCAAAATTGTATTTCTTAAGTATATATTTATAGTAGAGTAATAATACATTTTATTTCTTATGCAAATATTTGTGAGAAATAAAAATATCGATAGGGTTTACCCTTAAGAAATAAAATGTAATGATTTTTTACTCTTTAATTACTTCATGCTGGATACGATACTGTTTAATGTGTATGTTTAATAGTATCGTATATAGTATCGTAATCTTTCCAAAACTAAAATTATTCTGGAAAAAAATTGGTAGGAAAATTGTTTTCCACGCAATTTTTAACAATGAAAACGAAGCAGTCATGCATTCTTTTCCAAAACAAATACCCTAAAAATTTTTCATCTTCAAATTTTACATGTAAATTCTTTTTATACCAAATACGCAATTGATTAAATTTTCCAGGTCAGTAAATATTGACTTCGATCAAAGTGCGTGATTCGACTATGTAAATAGCATCGAACAAAATAGGTTACAATTATAGACGGTCTTTTTCTTACTCGGCGTGACATTTTGCTACAGATCAAAGCAATAATTTCGCTACAAACTGTCGAAAATCTTATAGCCAATTTATTCTTTTATACAAGTGTCGCAACTCATTAAATTTTCAAGGAAAATAAATACTGACTTCGTCTAAAGTACGTGCATTACCTATTAAACAGCATCGTATAAAATAAGTTACAGTTGTGAATAGATGATTAATTATTCGATATGACTAATATGACTTCAAACGTGGTCGCAAAGTTGGGATGGATGTCTGGTCGTACTGCTGCTACCGTACATACTACTTTGCAAAAGTTCTGGCAGAAATGCTGCAAGTGACTCAAGAAAGTTAACGTTCTTGCAAGAGAAAAAGTAGTGAGTTCGAAACCTGACCATGCATCTTTTCATTTTCGTGCTACATTGTGTACATTTTAAGTATCTACCGACTAGTGAAGAGTAGTAAGCGTTAATTTTACTTTTTTACTACTTTTTATTTAAAAAAAGAATAATAATTGTAATTAATTCAATAATAAACATTTTGTCATCTGTAACTGGTCCTGACTTAACCGAATTTTTAAAGTCTTTTAATTAAATTAATTATTGGTTATAATTTAATTTCTTTTAAACGTTTTTTTCAATAGCTTCATTTTTAAAACTTTTTGCATTAAGTGAATTTTATTTTTAAGCCATACCTTCATTAATTATGCAGGCGCAGTATTTATGTAAACTCAATATTAATTCTAATGAGGACGTTCTACTTTATACCTCAATGGAACTCCGTAAATGGTACGCTAGTTGTCGATTTCAACTAACGCATCTATGGCATCTACCGTTATACTCACAAATCAATTGAGTCGTCTGTAATAGTTATAGTCAATCATCATGGTTGCCAATAGTCACATTGCATTGTGTTCAACGATGAATCCTGCTCCGGTTATGCAGCAAATGACCATAGAGGTACCAGAGCGAGCAATTCCTATCAGCATTTCCTTTAGGAAGACACACAACTATTACTTCTGCTGTGATGGTGTTGGATGATGTATATTATGATAATAGGTCACCTTTATTCATCCTACATACATTTCAATAACTTCACAATATGTGGATGACATACAGAGACCGTTTGATCAACCTGTTACGGCACATTATTTTTCTTCTTATATTACGGCACGTTATACTATTTTCTAACAAGATAATGCCAGCATTTATAAAGCAGGAGGACCTTAAGAACCATAAAGTGAATTAAATAGCCAGTGTTTTCAACCAGACTTCAAGTAATATACTCTTTAAAACCCACTTTTGATGTCAATATTTGAGAACTGAGCAATTTTTTTTTTTTATTTGAGGAACCTTGTGTTTCACTCAGTTTCTCTCGGTATATCTTTATTTTTCTCATGTGTAACTCAAACATAAGTCAACTATTATTGAAAGACCTTCAATAATATTTTTCTTTCATTTATCTCTTGGGGGCGTAGTTAGGAAAAAGTTTTCGTAAATCAAAGTTCTATTGTATTAATGTAATATTTAGTAAAGTACTATATTGATTGATTAGTACTAACTGGTAATAACTTATGCTATAACATTTCAACTTTAGCTTATAATAAATCTATCTAACTTTAACCTATACGATAACTATTATTAATCTCTGAATATTTATAGAAAATATCACGCGAGATTGATTTCAAAGCTCTAAGTTCGTACGTCATTAAACACGATTTCTAATCTGCAGTAGTAAAGATATGCACAATAATTATCTATTGAAAAGGTAAAAGACTAACTAATACTATCCAATTGATTAAGTGGAAATCAGATATTAGCAAGCCAGACATATACAAAAAAAAAGATTTTATTGGAATTAACTAATGCCAGACTCAGTGGTTCAATTTATGAAAGATGTTAAACTAATTAAGTTAAGAAATTGTTTGGCAATGTGTTATCGATATTAAATTTAAGTCCCAAAGTTTAATTAGAAATATTATTCCAAGAAATTTGATTACGGGAATTTAAAATGAAATGCAATAGTTTTATCCAATTTTTTCTCCAATGAAGAGTAGAGTAAAGAGCCCATTTATTTAGTAACAATTAAGAAAAAAAAAGTAATTTAATTTAAATGTGCTGACTTTAAATAATTATATAAGTGTAACTTCAAATAACTTAAAATAATTTTAGAAATACACTTTGGTTAGAAAAGAAAAATGTATTTGGTCTTGGTGGAATAATTTAACGTCTAGCAAATTTTCATTTTTAAAAACATCTTGAATTGATTTATAAAAATATGATATTAATAAAGAGTAAAAAACAGATAATAGCATTGTTTTTATTTGCTTTATTTTCATCACACTCGTTCAATGGGGTTGTCCTTTGTTAATTTGTAAATATACCATCAGTAAATCAGTTATTGCCATATGTTTATGAACGAGTCCAAGTGAATCAAACAAGTACAGTGTAATTTCAGTGCAAACAAGTACAGTGCAGATTTCAGTGCAAACAAGTACAGTGCAGAATTCTAAATAGGTATGGCTCAATACACTTGCACAACGGAATAAGTCTCATAAAACCACAGAGAGCATTTTACTTTTTCAGCGTTGTTATACATCTGCATTGATACGAGAACACAAAAAGAATGATGAACAACATCTTACACAGATCAGACGTAAACTTGAAACACCTAACACCATATGTTCGAGAACTTAGGATGAAATACTACTAATTTGCAACTGAACTGGTAATTAATATTTCTCAAATTAATCGGTAACGAAATTGTCCAATAAATTTGTATCCATCCTGCATAATGGGGAATATTTGAAATGTTTAAAGGCCAATATTTGATGAGACATTATTTTACAACTGATGAGAATATTTAGAAAGAGATATTCTTGGTGTGCTACGAAGAACTTGCTACATTATATCCTTTAGAGGGATATAGTAGATGAATGCCTTCCGGCAGTTCTTTAATGGCAGCATTTGATGATGTCAAGAAGCTAAATACCGAGATCAGCGAAGAATGCTACCAAAAAAACACATCTGACATTAATTGTATTAAAACAACTAAATGTGTTCAATCAATTATTTCTTCAAGAAAAAAAACTAACACGTTTCGTTTTCACATACATTTAATGTCTAAAAATGACTGCTAACATATGGTATTCATTGAAAAATTCGTAAACCTCTTTGGCTAGTCCTCAGATATATAAGTTTAATTCGATATTCTTAGAACACCAGTAGCAACATGCTTTAATAGAACATGTTTTTGACAATAAATATCGTAGAAATAAAAAATCGTATCTATAAGGGTCCTGCATCAAGAATAGCCAATTATTGACACTATAGTAAAATAGATATAAGAAGAGGTGGACAGCATAAGCAAATCTGATCGAAATAAATAAAATTTTTTCGTCTTTATTTTCAATAATCTACAACAATAATTTGAAGAAAAGTATTATGTATAACTAGTATAATAAAACAAACTACTAAACAGGGATTATTGTAAATATTAAAAATGTAATAATAATGCTGGATGAGCAAAATTTATAAATAAGTAATTTATTTTCATTAGTTACTTAAGCCTTTGAAAGGTGCTTTAAAACATAGAATAATTGAAAACAAATTATACATAGCAACAAGTGAATTTTCAATAAAAGAAGATTATTGGAAAAATTGAACACCAATTCTGTTTAAAAAATGACCTATAAACTGCTTTCCATAAATGGATCATAAATTGCTGCTGTTCTAGCATTCAGAATAATTGAAGTTCGTAAATCATCCCCTGGTACGTAGTCGTTGTTCATACCCAAATATGCAAATGAACCTAGTAACGACGCTTATAAAACGAATTACTAGGTCATTTTTGTTTGGTTTTTTCCCCTCCTATAATTTACCGATGAAGTGAGTTTTGTAGGCAGTAATCCTTTTTAGAGCATAAGGGCTGACCTATTTACGCCCAAATTTGAATACAAATCGATACATTGTTCTGGCCAGTACCTAAGATTAAAGAACTGTGGGGCGATCTGACGTCAAAGCCACAGACCCGTGTCAAATACGAATAGATCATTCTTCAAATTGATAAAAGACTTACGGATTGCACTATAGAAATAGATGCTTAATTGTGTGGATTATTTACGGAACCAAAATTTTGTAACACGAATCAAATTTACTGAGAAGAAATCAAAAATTGTTATGGACTTTCTCAATCATTATTTTTAAAAAGTAATAACTTAAAAAAAAATGGATATGTAAATAGAATTTTAACCTGTTTCTTACGATAAGCTTAGATAAAAACATTTGCAACAATTTAAAATCAAAAATTACAATTTTATACCCACTCTGCATGGAATTGATTCAAAAATTTTGCAAGGAAAATAAATAATACTTGTTAAATTGCAATGCAATCTTAAAAATAAATAAAAACTTAATATTATCTTGCATATATTTTATGTTTATGTTGCACATGTAAACCTTAAATGGTTTAAAATAGCTAAAAAATTTTTGTTGTTGTTGAACATCAGTAAACCTCTTGTTTCACTTATGTATGCTAGGGGCTAGTAGAAGTTTTCCGGTTTTCTCCTCATACGATACGCAAATACGGGGTAATTGTTCTTTAAATTCCTAAAAGTATAAGTCCCTATAGTAACGATCTTTCCTTTTTATTCGTTGCTGAGTTATTCATGGCATATGTAATTGGAAGAAAAGGTGTGTTCAAAGGTGTCTCACTGTTGTTCATAATAATAATGATAATAATAACAAATAATAAAAATTATATAATTTTATATAATTTATATAATATTATATAATTTAATATTTTTTTACTTCTTCTCGTGAAAAGTTGGCTTTTTTTTAAAGCATAGAAAAGAGGAATAAATTTTAATCACTGAAACTGAAAAATATATTAGAAAACGTATCAAATACAAGAAACATTATATAAATATATATATATAAGTAAATAAAAATCTTAATACTTTGAGAAGTTTTAAGATTCCGTGTTGAACCGCATTCGTAACAGCGTTTTATATACCTGATATACATAGAAAACTAGTTAAATTACCAAGTGTTTTCTGGGCTTAACTGAAAAGAAGTGATACAATAAGGGTAAAAGAGACAATAAAATTTAATAATTAGAAAATACAAAAATGAATTTTTTTGTATATTATATATATATTAGAAGATAATATTATATTTATATATTAGAAGAATATTTCTAGAGGTAAGGCGGAGTTTTAATTCAGATTTGTGCAAATTCCAATGGTACACATAATTCAGTACGTCAAAAAATGAGGATTTATGCAGTTCTTTGAGAAAATGATATTTGTACAATTGATCAGTACAGTTATAAATTGGCGCAAAATTTTGTAAAATTCATTAAACTATAAAAAAAGAATTCTTACAACACGCTCTAATATAGTTTTTAAATTGATGAAAATTCTTATAACACAGCAGTTTTACATTCGTCTCAACATATTAAACAAGTTGGAGGAAATCCTCCTATAATACAAAATTCTTACAGAAATTAATCAGAGCTGTAGAAGTCCTCCGAACAACAAAAACACGTGAGAATTTTGGAAAAAGGTAGGGCCGTCATAATTTTTTCATTTGAGCGTTGGCATCATGCTTAGATTTGAATTCACAACTTTAGAAATTTAAAATAATTTTTAAAGTAATAAATACATTTAAAAATATTTCATCCTTTTTCTTTTTATTAGACTAAAAGTTCTATATTTGCATTATTGAATCTTTCAAAAAGGCTTGTTAAATATTTCTATTTTGTGTAAATTAATTGCATCTCTAAAAAAAAAAATAAAAAAAATTAACAAAAAATCGTTAACAATAAATAATAAAAATTTATTAACAATAAGTAAATTACAAAAAATATGTTTTTAGATATCTAATGAATTTAAAAATCGGTACAACATGAAAATATTTGGGTATGAATATCGTATTTTTTAAAACATGTGTTTCTTTAAATCTATAAAATTCTAGTCACATTTAAATGTTCTTTAATAGCAAATTTAAATGTGTTTAAAATGTTCTTTAATTTCTTCTTATTAATTAATTAATGGGGTTTTCAATTATTAATTAATTAATCTCATTAGTAATTAATTATATAAAATTGTATGAGTTAACTATATTAATTAATTAAAATTAATCTTCATAATTCTTTAATTTCCCAAACAATTTCCGTGATGATAATTACATGGAAATTTTGATTTCCTTTATTAAAACCTTGAAGCCACATTGAATCAAAAACAATGCTCTTTTTTAATTTTTATGAAATAGTCTGCAGTTTTTGTAAACTGGTAAAATTATGAAAAACACCAAATGTGTAATATTATAAAACATGAGAAAATGATTTTTGCTTATATGCAAGCCAGCGAAATAACATAACAAAAAAAGTATTTTTCTTTATAAGTCGAAAGATTTGCTGATGGCTTTACAAGAAGAAAAAACATCAGTGAAGTATTTGCTAAAATGAATTATTAAAGTGCGCTAAACTGCATTATGCTTCCAATGATAATGCACTCAGGCCTTACCTTTGCTTTTAATTGCACTTCTCTCCTCAACATAAAAAATAAAAAGTCACTTACTTGACTGACTTTTCTTGAACAAGGATTTAATGTCTTGTAAGAGTTTTTTTTTCTTCTTTCGACATAGATTGGTCTACTGTTCCACTTACGCATGCTGCGATTAAAGCATCACAAAAGATTTATTTCCTCTAACACCACCAATATATAGTATATAACATGAACTTCACTTACCTTTTTGTTACTCTTCTTATAAACTGTACTAACACTGTTATTTTTAATTGTAAATTTTACTTGTATCACTTCCTTGCGTAATAGTGGGT